>JAVQJF010080780.1:0-21109 GCA_036023855.1 Gadopsis marmoratus | reverse complement strand
AAGCTGGGGGGGGGGTTCGGAGCAAAGAAAGACATGCTGTTTGCAGGTAAACCAGTCTGAATACATTCATGATTATGGGGCTATCTCCTGTCCTTTCAAACTGTTATCTCCTGTCCTTTCAAAGTAGAGGCCGAGTGGAGAGGGGGGGGATGGGATAAAGTGTCTCACACTCACTGAGGGGGGAGGTCAGTTTGCCGTGGGGGAAGGGGCACAAACAGAGGGCCACTGGGCCCCTCTTTGGGGCTCCATGGAATGTAATTGAGGCTCTCTCACTCAGACATACAAACAGACCAAAAACACGCACAACAACAAATGCACACGGCTTTTTACTTTTGGTGAAATCATCATGTCATGGACCATTAAAACAGCTATAGCAAGCATTCTGCATAGTTCGGGAATCGATATTGTGAATAATTGTATGAATGACTTATGATCCATATTTACAAGTTGTGTAACACTTCAGGGTGTATGTTTTGCCAGCAATAGCTAAGTCTGAAAGTCATGAAATGCTGTGACAGTTCACTGCCCTCTGAGCAGCTATGGTAAAATAAACTGTGTGGATATTTCCACCCTGCATAATTTTTTCCACCTCAAAAAGTTGACATTTTAACATGGCCTCTTCTCTTCTTCTTCTGCTTCTCTTCACCCCCGTGTCCTGCTGCGCTTCCTCCATTTTTGGTCCTCACTGCCTCCTCGGTAAAACTAGTATGCCCAGAGAAATCACCATGGAGACAGTTTCTTCCATCCTCTGTGGCGACGCAGGATCCATGGCGGCTCCAAACTCTCCCCAACTGATATAGCTGACACTGGACCCTGACTCTGTGAGGTATCAGGCTGCACATATTGGCATACGTGCATGGCAGTCACTTTATACCATAATTGCAAGGTACCTAAAGGCCAAATGTGATGCAGTGTATGGAGTGTTCTGTTTAATAGAGACCATACATCATGTTTGCAAATTAAAATGTGGCAATTATATTTATTCCAGCTTAATTCAGGCCACATAACATATCATACATGATCCGGTGTTTCTCTAACACTGTGGTTCATTACAACCCTCGAACCTCGTATGTGTACATGTTTTACTCAAACAAATTCCAGTTTGCCCACTTTGTGTTCTGTTGAATATTTAAAAACAATCTTTACATTTTGTGAAACATATTTTTGCAATTATACGTACACAGAGTAACATAATAATGTAATACTCTATGGGTATGATAAGTCATTTGCATTAAGCTGCTTTTCTGCCAGCCTATAAATACATTTTTAAATCTCCCCTAATAATATCAGCGACTGCTGCTCACATCGCCTAAGGGTATTGGTGTACGTGTAGTTCATTTTGCAGAACGTGCCATGCGGTTTGGCTGGGCGTGAAAAGGGAAAGAACTACATTACCCAGACGCCCTGCCGATCTACTACAAGCTGGCTCACTCCGTTCTGGGAGTGTTTCGCATTTAAACAAACACGGTCCTGCCGAAGATGGCGGAGAGTTTGTAGAGGCGTAAAAAAAAAAAAAACAAAAGCTGCCCCACTCAATGAAAGCGTCGAAGCCGGTGAGTTTTCTGCAACTGGGTTATGATTCGGTTATAGCCAAGTTTTGAACTAATGCTAGTGTGCGTCCGAACGCGCAAATTTGCCACAGATGCGGTCGGTGTTGCTCCGCTTCCGAGCAGGCTGTGTGGGGTTTTTTTTTTTTTTAAGCTACAGTCATACAATGAACCACCGTGCCGCTGTCTTATTTGTTATGGAATGTTTGTTGTCGTATTATTGGCTCCGAAACTATGAATAACATGTTGTTTTACGTCCCGCCTGGCCCGGTAATGTGCCACCGCTACCGGGCACGGCGCTTCCACGGTCCGCTAGCTACAAAGTTTACGAGGCGCAGGCTCTCCGGTCCGCCGCGGTGCAGTAGCCTAGCTGTTGGTACTCCGCGCCGCTTGCGAGTTGGAGTCGTTTGTGTTTTCAAAAGCGTCCGCGTTAACGGCGAAGCGCCACGGGACACTGTTCGTTGTCCACAACAGCAGGCGGACAGCTTTGGACACTGTTCGTCGTTTTTAAGCGGACGTTCCTGACTTGCTTTCCAGCTTTCGGGACAAACGGGGATGTGTGCAGCCGTGTGTTCGCGGCTAACGGTAGTTACACCGTAGTAGTTGTACCGGGTGAGAACATTCAAATGAAATGGCTCATTGCCCATTTGTTACGGTTGTCTGTCCCCCGCCATGTATGTGGTGGGTGGTGTCACGCGTAAACGCGGCCGCGCTGCTGTACCTGCATGTTGTTTGGGGAGTAAGTTTTCCTGCTTTTTACTTCAAAACAGGCAGCGCCGCCTGGCAAATGGCAACAAAAGCTCATTTGTCTGACGTTCCAGTCACGTGTAATTGGAAAAACACGCGTTTTCCATAAGAGGTTTTCTTTTTTTCCCTTCCCCTTGCTGGTTGTTAAATGTGTGATGTTGAGCAGCTGCATCATGTCGCGGTTATAAGCAGCGTGTGTTGACCAGGTACATCACCGTCCTCCACTGCTGACAACCAAACATGAAGTGACCAGCTCAGCCTGGCTGCTCTGGGACAATCCACAGCATCTGTCTTTTATTTGGTTGTATTGGTGTAATGGCCCCATCACACAATGACAGATGTTGCTTTTCAGCGTGAAATACATCATATTTAGCTGCGTGTGTGTGTGTGTGAGACACACAGGACAGACAGGCAGAGGGAGATGAATGGTGTTTCAGTGCCGGGGAGGATGAACAATCCCAGGGTTCAGGTAGAGTCCAGGTTTGTCTTCTCTGTGCTCGACAAGGTGTATGCTGAGCACTCACTTTTTTGAGGTGGTGCGAGGACATTCTTGGAGAGCGTGCTCACGTGTAGGCAGACAATGAGGAGGTAAGTTAGTCACTCCACTGAAACGGCTGAGGTCTAGGTGTGCTGTCGCTGTCTTCGCCTGGGGCCATCCCTGCTGATACTTGCAGGTATTTACATCTCAAAGCTTATTTCCACGTGAGAGTTTCTGAAATCATCTAGGTATTTTTGTCACATTACATGGTCTAGCTACTAGGTTGTCGCAGGAATTTTCCTCCTTTATATGATTAAATGCAGGCCAGTCGTTGAATAGGCTGCGACGTCTCAATAATGTGGGCATTTAAATGGCGTGCAGCTTGGAATGACCAAGTGTGAATGGTGCTGCTGGCAGTCTTCAGACGTCAGATGAGCTAACTTGTCTTTATTTTGAGTCTGATGGAATGCCATTACTCAAGCCCACGTATGTGGTATTTTAGTTAGTGGCAGAATGACCACTGTGGGAACCTGTCCAATGAAGTGCTTCTGCTCATATTCTTGGTGAAAGGAGCCCCCTGTCCCCCATCCTCTGTCCCTTTATCTACCACTTTCTTTCTCTCTCACACAGGGTGTCAGGCAGCGTTAACAATGAATCAATCTTTGGGGGGATTCTTTGACTGCAGATGGGGTGAAGAAGTGACTGGGATGCATGGCTTTCGTTCTTTGTGTGCCGGCCCCTGTGCTCTCAATAATTCATTAACTTATCACTTTTTCTCATGGGACTGTGAGAAGTCTCTCTGTGGTGGCAGATTCTGTAGTTACACCAGATCGCCTTATTGATAATCAACATTTAGTGGCTTTGTTGAAATTTAGTTAGAACACATAGAGGTTGAAAATATTTTGGCACCCCGTCCATAAAAATGTAAAATATTTTTAGTGAGACACTTACCAGACAAACATGGTAACTGATATATCTGCGAGCAGGTGTTGGAGATAATCTGTGTAGAAATGCACTCGATTTGGCTGTTTTGAATTTGTGCTGTGATCAACTCAGCAGGGTTTGGTAATGTTTGGATTTTGTCTGTTTTGTTTCTGTGTATTAATTCCGGTTTCCTTTTTGAGCACTGTAGTGTAAACCCTGTACACGTGTAATTGTAGAGCGCAGGAGGTTCAAACTACACTTTCTGGAGTCTGTATGCTGGATTAAATTTCTATGTAAAAAGTTCTTAAAAATGTGGGTCTTTGTTGAACATTTAATGTTTTAAATATTTCCAAACTATGGGACAAAAATTCCCCCAAAATGTATACTACTTTCATTTTGTTTTATGTTATCCATTTTTAATGGCATTGGGTAAATATTTCTTCGTTGACTTATTAATACTGGCTGGTATCCGAAAAGGGGAAGAAAAATAAGTGGAGAGCCGCTTTTTGTTAACTGTCTCTACTCTGTCTTTGTCAGACTGCATTTTTGCGTCACTGATGTCTGAATAGATGGCATTCTTTTAGTGTTTCGTCAGTCTGTGTGCCTGAAGAGACACACAGAGACATGATAATAAGTTTCATTTAGAGTAACTATCAATCGGCCATGTGGTGTGTGTTCAATTTAAGATTAATAGCCGTGTGGGTGAGCAGTGGCTCTGAGAGGACTCTTGGTGACACACAAAGCTGAAAGCGAAGCCTGATGGTTTACCCTAATTGAAATATGACTCCTTGGTTTAGTACCTTTTTTTTTGCAGCAGTACAGGTAGTGTAGGGTTAGTCAAGGAAAACACCAGAGTTGCTGTCTCTGACAATAAATTGCAACTCGTACTTGTCATTCCAGAAATCTTTTTTGTGTGTGTGTTAATGGGATTTACAGTACCATGTCCTGTTTCCAAGTCAAGTTAATAGTATTCAACAGTTGTACAGGATTCTCTGAAGCTTTACAATTTAGACTTGGCTCTGACTCGTGCTGTTTTACAACCAAGGTTTAAGAATACAAAAGTTTCCTTGGTCAGCTCAAGCTGTGTGAAACATCCTGTTTAGTCTCCACATCTCAAGGTCACTCACGCATTGTATTTGTGCTTGTTAAAGTGCACATACCACACACTGACGGGCTGGCGTGGTAGTACTCGACAGGTAGGGTGGCTTTTTCTGCCTACCTCTGTATAGCTAAATATAGAAAACTCTGCTCAACAAGACAGTCATGTTTCCAGTGCTAAAATATTTACAGCTACTTCGCCCCAAACAAGTGAGAGTGAGAATATGAGATGAGAACTGCTGCAAGCAGATTTTTATTCACTTTTCAGAGGAAGCCAGACAGCCAGCCCACTGAGTCCCAAGTCAAGCGGTGCAGTTTGCACTCTGACTCTGTTTGAAGTCACAGCTCATTCATCCCTTCGGTCCCCTCTTCTTCAACTCTGAGGTAATACCCAAGTGTTGGGCTAGCCGAGCCATATGTGAGCCATGCACACACTTCTACAAGCCAAACGGGCAGCCTGAAGCAATCATTGCACCCAATTCCAGTTTATCACCAGCAAGGATTTGGAACAGTTGACTCTCTGTAGTTCTCGTTGATTGGACGAAGGCAAGACTTTATTAGGGAAGGGGGTGCCAAGAGCTTTGTCCCCCCTCCTCCTCTTGCCCTTCCTCTTTAACTTCAACTCCTCCTTTAACTTTCGCTCCCCCAGCTGAAGAATGCTCGTAAAACGGGTTCACCTGAACAAGCCAGTGGGAGGGTAGCTGGCCTAGTTTTGTTACCATTGTAAAATGTTAGCAAGACCTTGTTTGTGTTTTGTTTAGGGCCCCCTTTTATAAAAAAAAAAAATGCTTTGGGGGAGAGACAACAAGGGTGGAGAAAAAAAAGCTTGGTTTGTGAGATAACTACTACCAGATGCTCTCTCTGTCTGTTATTCAGCATGAGGAGAAGGAGAAAGAGAGGCTGGTAAAGAGGGGAAGAGAAAAGACACACTGTCATGTCTGGATGAACTTTTCAACTGCTACATGGACATTCTCCATCTTCTCCCTGTCTCCAATTTTCTTGTTCCATGTATGCTTGTTCTCCATCAAATACAGAAGGATTGAAAAATGTGTGTTTGGACATGCCGAATAGTTAGTTTGTAACCAAAACAACAAGATGCTTTGGCCTCGACCTCGGCAAGATATTTAGGTTCTCTCAATACTCCACCCTCTGTAATTCAACTATGTCAAATGGCCGGTTGCATTTGTTTCCTTTTGTTTACGTTGCGTTGTTGTTTCTCTCTGCACATCTCAAGATGAAAGACTTTGATGCCGGACTTATGTGGCTGGCAGTGGGGTGGGGTTTCTGGGTCTGTCTGGATTGAGAGGCAGCTGTGGCTGGCATGGCGCTGCAGTTGCGAGTTGTAAGAGGATATGTGTGCATGTATGTGACTGCAAGCAGGGACTATGAGTGTCTCCTATCTTGTAATTCACCTGCAATTTAAAAGCTCCTCTTTAATTAAAAGTTATTATCACAAGCTGCGGTGTGCAGACTTGTGCTCACTTCACTATGCTAAACAGTATTTTGATTTTCCACTAGTGTGATTTCAACTTTATTGCAGCCTTGAGTTCAAAGAAAAGTTGAGTTATGAATGACAGACTTCCACGCCAGCATTAAAGGCTCCTGACTTACTACACCATAACACTGGCCAGGCTTGTGTCACATAATTTATTACTATTCCTTTTTTTCAACTCCACTCATTTCTTAATTGGGCTGATTCCCCCCCCCCCCCTTTCTGGATAAAGTGGAAAATGTTCCTTTTACCATTACTGCTCTTCACTCTTCTTGGTGATGTCACCCCTGTGTATGTGGCTTGTCGTTAAGGCAACAGTCCAATCAAAAGGTTGCTGCTCTGGAGCTTACTGTTGTCCCCAGAATAGCTGAGCCTTGAACACTTGGCCCCTGACATTGCCACATCAAATCAATCTTTGCACCAATGCAATACTTTATAAACCAAAGAACACTCACAGAAACTGGCCATTTGTCCGGTCAAGTATTTTGTATGGAAGTGGCTCTACTTTTGGGAAGTGATTGCCATGTTTCCATTGGGCTTGTTTCTTGTGGTTCTCATATACGCTCATCCGATTGCTATTGCCGTACTGGAACAAGTGATTCTATATGACTAAAATAGACAAAGTAAAGGTCCCTGATTAATTAGCACCATACGACACTCTGCATTGTTCCATATGGCCACACTTGAACTTGGACGAAGCTAAACTTTATTTAGAGAAATTTATGAGTTTGGATTTAAGTGGTGATGGCAGAGCTTTGACAATTGTGGGGGCCACAAACACAGTCAGTGGGGCAGATTCTCATGCAAATTTCTTACTAAAACCAGTACACATTCAACAGTAAAAAGTCCGTCATCATGGTGAACTTCACACATGAGCTTGCTTGAGGGCATGATGATCTGCAGTGCATCCTGTGTAGATCATTTTAAGAAGTTGACCTTGGTAAATGCAGGTTTTGTTTTGTGATATCCTGTACAATATAGGAAACTGTATTTTCTTTGTCCTGCAGATGTGATTCTGTAAATTTTTTGATCTAATAGGTTCAGTTTAATGAAATGACGTGGTGTAATTTTACTACAGAAAATGTGTTCAACATTTCACAGCGATGCTTCAAACGACATGTGTCAACATGTCACTGTTAAGCTTTTATACTGGCATTTGATGTGTCTCACTTAGAAATGTGTAGGCTGTGTTATGAAAGAGGCACAATTACTTTTGTAATAATTCAAGATTTTGTCCTCCACAATTAAACTTGACCGGTATAGTATTGATGCTTTGTGTTTATCAATCAATCAAACTTTATTTGTATAGCACTTTTCATACAGGTTGTGCAGTTTAAAGTGCTTCACTGATGATAAGATAATAAGACAGAATAGGTGTAGAGTGTAAAAACAACAACAAAGCAGTTTAAGAATTTGTGACCAATGCACGTAAGAAAATAAAAATTATGAAAATGTAATAAAATAGATTTAAAAGCTATAATAATTAAAATAATAATAAAAGAGAGAGAGTTAAATTCAGTCCATGGTCAGGTTCAATTTAACATTTTTTCATCAGCTAAATACATCTCAATACTCCACGAAAATTTAGATTGGTCATTTCATGTTTCTCATCAAAACAAGTAATATACAATGTAGTTGCATGGTAATAAAGGATTATTAAAGACACTCAAGACTTTAAGCAAAAACCAGTTGAAACTGATGTCCTTTAAAGAACTGCGAGGTAGGAGTTTTTTCCTTCAGTTTCTGGTAGGAGTGGGTATCGCTACCAGTAAAGCTTATCAATATTAATACCTATTGGTGCTCTTGCTGCTACACCTCAGTGAGTGAAAAGAGGTTGTTCTGAAAGCCGTTAACCCCCCTGTTTCCAGCAGAAACAGTAAATACATGTGTTGAAGTTTTGTTGCTAAACTTAACTTGAGTAAGTCTATAGAAGAGCTGTAGTTACTATGCATTCTAACAACAGTAGATACAAAACATTTAAAAAACATTTAGCTGCGTTTTGTGACTATGTGGGTTTCCAACACAATTTGACAAACTCTCACTCTAACTGAAACAAAATTCATGGTCTATGGACCACTATAGGAGAGAGTTTTTGATCTGACAAAAGTCCAATCCTAGGCACCATACAAGCGCTCCCCAGTAAGGCATTATGAAATGAACACACTGCGGTATATTGTCTTTTGTTCATACTTTTGGTTTGACAGTTTGAAAGCCTTTATAAACCCGTCAAATGTGATTTAATTTGGAGCAGTAACATTGACCCTGAACCTTTTTCCTTTTCTGTCATTCTTTTTTGTGGGTAATATCTAAGAAGGTAGTTTGAAGCACAGACCAGCGTGTCACATTTTTGCCTGCTCTCTTACAGTATGAAGGACTTATTTAGCAGTGCAGGCTTAATGTTTGATGCCTAAACAGATTCCTGAGTGTTGTGACACAAGCCCAGCAGAGCCCCTCCCACTATTTGCCTACTCTGTATGTCTTTCAACAGTTGGTCCTTGTGACCCCTGCATCCCGCCTGTCCTCATAAGTCATTTAAACACACTTTTAATAGTGTCATCCTGGAACTGAACGGCATGTGGTGGGCTGAATATGTGGCCAGCTCTGTAAAGCATCGAAGATGAAGGAACGTAAAGAAGGAAAACCAGAGAGCAGAGTAGTGGACCTTCAAGTGCACAAGGATTAGGTTTATTAGGTTTATCATTTTATAATCCACAATTCTATGGTTTTTATTGCATGGGGATTGAGGCAAAGCAAACTAATGTAGTCTCTACCTAATGTGCCAGATTGTAAAATGATCTTTGTGAGGGTTTTTTGGGGGGATTTGTGTCATTTAGCTTTTTTTTTTGCCATGTAAAGCTGTTCATCATCCTGGGAGAGAAATAAATGAGGGAAAAAAGGCAGGTATTGATAGTTTTCCAATAAAGTACGGCTGTGAGGATTCGTGCTCTCCGTTACCCCTCGTACCTCATTTCTGGAATCTATTCACCTTTTTCAGGCTCTGTCAACATGTGAAACTGGCCAGTTGAAAGAAAGGAAAAGAAGTAGTAAGGGGAAAAATTGGAGATGGGAGGGGGTGCAGTTGCGAAACTGGCGTCAGACCATCTTTTCAGTGGAATTCTTTGCAGGGGTCAGAGTTCAGGCACTGCAGTGTGGTGCTGTGATTGGCTGAGGAAAGGTGAAATGAAAACCACAGTAAACTTTTGACCCCGGTGCAGGAGCTCTGCAGGAACGCCCAGCTCTGGCGTGGTGGAACAGAGCCCGCTCTCTTCCTGTGTTTACTCCACCAATCCAACAGGGATGGTGGGGAGAGGAGGAGGAGGAGGAGGGAGCATAGAGAGGGAGGAGAGAAAGACACAAAAATCAGGGAGGAAGGGAAGAGAGAACGTCAGCGGTCTGAAAATGAATATCTGCATTTTGTCTGAGTGGCACAGTTGAGACGTGTACACAAACGCACACATTGCTCCTGAAAAACAAAGTTAAAACCAAGCACAGTCTTTTCAATTATAGCAACGTCAGGTCATTTAAAAAAATATTTCCAAAAGTAATTACAATGGTTGACATATCTTCACATTGATTTATCTGAGGCTACATGAGATTTCTCCTCTCATTGCATCTGCATCAGTTTCTGTAATGAAGATGTGTGTGTTATCAGACCGGGCAGCACGGAGGCAGATCAGGCCCTGGCGCTCTGGCTCTCCAGATAACAGGCTGTTCAGCCATTGATTAATTAACTAATTTCCATAATATTAGCCCTGTGTGATCACAACTGCCTGCATTTTGTTTGGTCGCTGTGCTTCTCCTCTGGATGATGCCGTGTCCTCGTTCTTATCACCTCACCATAAACACCAACTTGCGTATGGAAAAAGAAGGGGTTGTTAGAGATGCAGTGTAACAGTGGTGCTATGCAATGGGTTAGCTAGTTGAATCTGTCCACGTGGGTCCTTTTCTGTTCTTTGTCCCTATTAATGATGGATAGTTATTGGAGATGTGTGTGACACGCACCCATGCGCGCGCACACACACACACACACACAGTGTAATCTGCCATCTCTTTGTTTCCACCATCATTTATTTTCTCTGGTTTTTCTATATGTTGCAGTTTGTGTGAGAAAAATGGGGATATGCACACACGCACGCAGTGTGCCTAAGCTATGTATGTGTTGTGTGCGCCGGGTGCAGGTGGGGGATGTTTTTTTTCTAGGAGAAAAAGCAATCCTACGAACGCAGTTTTTCTCTGCTTGGAACTACCTTTTCTCCCTCGCCACATTCATCTATGGGTGTCATGTACACTACAAATTTGAGGAAAAAAACACTTGGACCAATAGCTTTTTTGTGTTTTTATACGTCTACTGTTTTTATGGGTCTGACATAGATTATTAGATTTGTTAACTGTTTAAATGCAAAGAACATAGCTGACGTTTTTTTGGCTTTAATTGCTCAGTCAAATTCTACTTGGATGCCTTACAAATTGAGGCTTCTTTCTCAATGTGTCACAAACTCCAATAATTTTCTTTGAGGGTGGGCTGCTTTCCCAACTCCCCCTCCCTGTTCTCTCTCACATTTGCATCACTACTGTGGTTTAAAAGGTGTACTTTATCCCACTGTCAAGTGAACTACTCCTTGTGTGACTTTAATATTAACCCTAAATCAGTACTGCTTGTCAAAGATTTTCATTTGGAAGATTTATCTATGTGAATCCTTTTGGTAATACAGAATGAAAACAAATATGACTTTGTCTTATTTATAAACAACTCAGATATGGTTTGAATGGACCGTCATGTAAAAGTTCGCAGAGGAACACAGAGATAGACACATCTTGCTCTGCCACCAGACACCCTACAGACAAACGAAGGGTCGGTGTTTTCAGTCTGGTTTTTAAGCCTTGCTGGAATTTCACAGCTGCCTCAGCATCTAAATGGAGGCTTTCTCTGAGAAATTTACGGCTTCACTTTTTCTAAATCCACACTTCTATACACGTGCTTGACATATGTCCTCCTCATCCCCAACCCTGAAATCTCATTGTGTGGCGGCACTCTCCGTCTTGCCATCAAACCCATTGGCTCCACTTTAGTCCCACTAGCCTATGTTTCATTAAAATCATGTGTAATGTTGGCAGGAAAACAGCCAATCAGTATACACCAACAAGAAGGGTGCATTCAACTCTATGAAAAATGCTTCTGGTAGTTATCTGCCCTCAAAATTAAGGGGGAATCCCCAAAATGTCAAGATGATAGATGGCTGCTACACAAAGTGAAATATGGTTCCAAATTATATGAAGCAAGAGCAGTAATGTCGTCCATGGTCCCCTTGTTTTTCCTGCCATCTAGCAAGGGGAATCAAAATGATTGCTTCCAGCATGGAGGTCGCAGCATTGAAAGTTGACACGTGTCAGACGCTGTGGGTGTGCAATGGCAGGGATCCTTTCCCAAGTTCACTTTTTTGATTCAAAATGTAAATCTTCTTTTTATATTTGATTTCATTGTCTGTTCATCTACAATGCAGCACTAATTAACCTTCTTTATAAAAGAAAATCTTACTTTACCTACATTACTGACTCAGCAGTCAGACCTTTTAAAGCATGTTATTTGTGTTCACTTTGAAGGGCTTCATGCTTTTATTCACTCAAACAGATGGACGTTTGTTATGGCAACACCTCTAATTGAGGTGTGAATACCTTTTTTTGATTGTAATAGCCTTTTGATTTCAGCTTGAGTTAATTCCTTGTCCTTCTTGCCTTGCAGAGGGTCAGGAGGGCACAGTACGTTTGATACATGCTTATCAGTCACATATCTCAACATTAGGGGGATCACTGAAGTGAACACTTCAAGAAAGACTATTGCTAATTACCCGTTGCTAAAACCTTTATTTTGCCTCTCTGAAAACACAAGTGCAAAGGTGCAAGGAACAAATTGAACTCGCCTGCTCTAAATGACATTAACATTTTCATGTGTAGCTAACTACATTGGGATTATTTGATTTATCAGTTTAACAGTGGTTATTTCCCTCTTTGTCGTGGCCTGGTCGCACCAAGTTGCACAGGCTGAATTTGGTCGAGTGTCGTTAACCAGCTCCACAAGGTGTTCCTTGTTAACCACTTTTTATGCCTTCAAATGGAACTCATGAGCTCGTGGTTACGACATGGGAAGTCTCTCTCGTACACATTAATGTTTGGTGTTCAAGCAGTAAGTCGTGAAAACCCCGCTGCTGGGCAACGGCAGCATGGACACCAAAGACTCCTCATTGTTCTCTGGACATTCTTTGCTTCTTTCCAAGAAATGTTGACTTACTTTCTATTTATATCAATTTAAAATTCGGAGAAAAACTTAATAACTAACTTAACCTACTTTCCACTGCTGGTATTTCTGGAAGTGTCAGGAAAACACGTTACAACGTTTCATATGAACTCTTTATGTAAACATGAACCCATTTTAAGGCACCAAGTATTTTATTTAGTGCAAAACAACAGGTGAGTTCCAATAGACAATAAATTCCTCAGCTTGTTATATATCCTGTAGCGTGGACAGAGATCTTAGCTGTAGCTCACGTTACAGCAGGCCGTTTAGCTTGCGGGGTATAGATCTCCAAATGGCTTTTCTTTTATCTTTGAACACGCACGCTTCAAATCAGGACTGTGTGTCAGTGTAAAATGGTGCCCATCTTTCAGGTTAGCCAAAAACCTTTTACTTTTACACTCACAGCCCACATGAAATAAACTCTTTGAAAGGGAGGGAAAATGTCACACAAGTGACCAAGTATACAGAATACTCTAAACTATATTATAAAATGTTTAAAATTTCTTTGATTGTTACTTGATTTTATTCATGACCGAAGTCCTAGAGGGCCCAGATTGCAAGTCTTAAAGGTCGACATTTGGATTCAGCAAAACATGGCTTCAAAATGACCCAGGATTTGGACTTGAATAAAGACATTGGTTTGCTGTGAACGTCAAATGCACTTAACCCAGTATAGAGCTGGTTGTGTGTTCAACAGGAGGCGGAGACGTTCTTTGAAGAAAAACAGGAAGTCATTCTGTCCTTTTGTTTCCTTTTGCTCTTGATGTCCCAAACTCAAGTGGACACCTTTTGTTGCTTTATTACTTTGCCTTTGTAGAGTGTGTGTGTGTATGTGTGTGTGTGTGTGTGTGCACGTGCAGTGAAGTAATGATGCTACGTGCTTCTAGTAGCTCATATCAGCCATGCTTTTGAAAAGAAAGAAACTATCTGTAATACTTTTACAGTGTTTTTCCACACCCTCAACCCCTGAGCTGTTTAACTCCTTTCACTCTCTCACACAGTTATACTGTAATAAAGACAGTTTGGACACACGTGCTTTGGGTGTGTTTTTGGGGTCTGTAATTGTGTTTAGGCTATGTGTGCCCCACTTTGTCTGATTTTTGTTTTGGGTGGGCCATTGTTGGGCCTGCCACTCATTGTCTGAACGATCTCAGATTGCAGGCTTTATTTCAGACTGAGCAGGAATGTCCTGCTCACTATTCTGATCCTGACTGACTGACACTGCTGCAACACTGGCCTTTAGCCAAAGGCCTGTATCGAAATAGTGTGTTTTTATTTTTAAAATACTAACTGAAATTATTTGATACTGCAGAGTGCAGAAAATTGCATTCAGTCATTCAGTGCCAGTTTTACTAGCATTTATTAGCGTCATATTTGTTATCTGAGAATAGGCATTTTTGTTTAGAGAAGGGTGATTGGCTGTCTTGCTTATACTTGGTAGGCATATATGGAAAACAACACAAGTTGCTCATTCCCTCATATAGTCCCTTGAAACACAGGCAGTTCAGTGAGGAATGTTCTGATGGCAAAACCCTAACTTCCTCCCATAATTCCAGCACGGATTTTTACCTGACTGAGTTACTAAAAACCGTGGCGAACGCAAATAACACAATGACTGAGAAGACATTGGCCGGTGTGCTGAATGGCAAATTTCGTTTTAAAAAGCTTCCAAATGGAGATTTAGATGAAACCAAAGTTGTGTGCACATATTGCAGTGATGAACTGTCTTTCCACTGAAGCACAAGTCTGAAGTACCATCTACAGGCAAAGCACATCTTTCCTGATGTTAGCAAAGATTCTAGCACTGAGACAGGATCAAGCCGTGGACATCAAACTACACTGGCAGAGTGCAGCCAGGGTAAGTCTGTGAACAAAGCAACAACAATTAAGCTAACCAATGCAATCGCTAAATGGATCGCCATGGGCTGAAGGCCCATCAACATTGTTGAAGACCAGGGGCTTCAAGGCATTATCCAGATCGCCTCAGGCGACCCATCATACAAGCCACCTTCGAGGGTAACTATTGTCACAAGAATTCATGAATTGTATGGCAGTGAAAAGGCAAAGAAAGTGGAGCGCCTTGCACAAGCTACATCTATTGCACTGACCGGAGACCACTGGACATCAATAAGCAACCATAACTACCTTGGTGTAACGGCACACCTAATTGATGACAAATGGCAACTGCACTCGTTCGCTTTAGGTGTAGTGAAAACAGAGGAAAGGAAATATGCTGAAGCATGCGCTAGCCAGTTTCTTGAAGTTGCAAAGGAGTGGGAGATAACGGACAAGGTCACCAGTATAGGAACAGATAGCGCTCACAATATGATCGCAGCAGCAAGGAGTCTACCATTTGAGCATATGTCCTGTATAGCGCATATTATACATTATATTATACAGGCGGTAATCACAGCGGCTCTCCATGACAGCGGGTTTGTTGGTGCTTTAGCCAAGTGCCGTAAAATAGCTGGACATTTTAAACACAGTCCTGCAAACACAGCAGAGCTCAAAGTTCAGCAAGCCTCTCATGGGCAAGAAGAGGAGTCACTCGTCCAGGATGTACCCACGCCCTGGAATTCAACTCTCGAAATGATAAAGCGGGTCCAACACAACAAAGACCCACTGAAGGCAACGCTGGCACAGCAGAAGCACAACTTAGCCGTGCTAACCTCAGCTGAATATCACAGGCTGGCAAAGTTGGAAACACTGCTGGAGCCATGCAGGTAAGGTGATTTCCCTATCCGCTCCAATTTTATTTTCTGACAAATACAATTAATATAATAGTGACTTTGTCATTGTATTTTAGAAATAATTTTAGGTCTGTCTCCTAAATTGGTGTTATCTGAATGAAAAGTGTAGTCATTGATTTTGTTGGTCTTGTGTGTTTAGGTATGTCACTGAGCTCCTGGGTGGTGACAAGTATGTGTGGTGCTGCCTGCACTCTGCCACCTCTTGCGTACGATGGAGGTCTCAGATGTTGACCCTGCCTATGTAGTGCGCTTCAAGGCTGCATTCACAGAGGACCTCAACAGACGAAAAGGAGAACACAAACCTGTGTGGCAAAAGCTGAATGAGATGCTGAAGAACAGAGAACCTGCATCACAGCCCCCCAGACAGGAAATGGAACCAGAGCCACCAAAGAAGAAGATGGCCCTCTTACTGATGGGGCCAGAGTCAGTCTGATGATAAGGCACGGTCCACAGACAAAACTCTAGACAGGTATAGGGCAGAGCCCAGTGTCAGCATAGAGGCATGTCCACTACAGTCAGTGGTGGTCAGCACACAAAGGTGCCCATGGTAAGTGGGCCCATATTGGTACTTGGCGACACCTGCCTCAACAATGCCATGTGAGAGACTATTTTCTTTGGCAGGCCACATTGTGCAGAAGAAGAGGTCAGCTCTGTCATCTGAAAATGTCAACAAGCTAGTCTGCCTGAGCAACTGGTTACAAGAAAAGTAGACTTTATGAACTGGTTGACTGGAGTCATGTCACACAAGTTCACGCTGTTTCAAGTAACGTTATTCAACTAAGTGATAATTTTTCTCTATGGCATTCAGTTTCTTAAATAGGCCTATTTACTGTAGCATTCATTTGGGTGAGATGTTACTTTGCAAACAATTCACAGGCGAGCTGTTTCTGTTCACTTTGTAGCCGACGTTACTTTGTAACTGTTCTTTATGTTGTTGCCTGCTAATTAAGTATTCAATTCATTATGGCTATGCCAAGCACTCTGAGACTTTTTACTCAGCAAATGAATAGATTCTAATTCAGAAATCATCAAAACTAAGCTGAGATGTTATAATAAAGTAAAACAACTGATTCCTCTAACCAGTTTGTCATGCATTTCTTTATTCCAACACCAAACATTTTGTTTTATCTTCCCTGAAAAAATACAAGTATTTTAAACGTTTATTGCATAGAGCTTATTATTGCGATTAACTCGATTTTTTTTTTAATCAATTGACACCACTATTTTTTTTTATTTTACAACAAAACAAGTAGCAAACAAGTTTTATGTTGCTACCAGTATCAATTAAAAAAATTAAGTGTAATGTTTCTCTGAGTGCTCAGTTCCTCTCTTCTCCCCTCTCCCTTGCTGTTCATCCTCCTCCCCCTCTTTATTCTATACAATCTGCCTTGACGACGATGACTCCTCCTCCTCCTGCTGCAGTCCATATTTAGTGTGTATAGAGTGCTTATCTCTCCTAATTTGAATTACATTTTGCTTGCAGAAGTCACGCGCGTGTGTCGTGCGTTTCTACCTGTGTCAGTAAACAAGGACAGAAAACACAGGGATTGATTAACAAAGTTCAACCGCAATAATAATGACCATGAATAAGTTACACGAAAATTAACAGAACTGAAGAAAGTGCTCAAAATGTTCACACGTTGCTTTCTCACACTAGATTCTGTGAATTGTTGATGTGTTGTTTTGGTGTTAGCAAGACTCGCCTCAGAATTATTAAACCGTGTTTGGACAGTTGACAGGCAGGGAAGGAACGCTTTTCTCTCTTTCTCTGTGTTAAATTATTCAGCTGCAGCATTAGCTCAGTAGCAGCCCAGCATTTAGTACTGATGTGATCAGTGGTCTGTGGTGGAGGGTCACAAATGGTGGGCAGAGTAGGTTGCAGCCTTGTAACTTCTGCGTGTGTGTGTCTGTGAGTTAGACTTATGACCAATAAAAATAGAACTAAATTGTTGGCATTGTGATTGGTGTTTTATTTTTAGGAGTTGAAACATTTCTCCAAGTTTTGTTTTGTTTATTTCTTTTTAATCTGTGATTTTATTTAGCATGTCCCTAGCGGTCTTCTTATTTTTTCAATGAAGGGATAGATGCTAATATTTTCAAGCACTGGCCACCAGGCCCCTAAATTTGGTGGCCAAAGTACATTTTTGGTGGGCCAAATGTAAAGTTATGTAAAAACAATACAGAAAATGCAATTAACACAACTTAACACAGACTTCCTTAATGATGACACTGAAAAGACATTAACAGCATGAAAATATATTTTTACAATAATTTATTTAAATTGAAAACTCGATGTTCTTCGTAAGCAAATGGTACATTTATTTTCTCACAGTTCTCTTAGTTCCGATTTGGGATGTTTGTGGAACTGTAACGTTCCTTTGGCAAAGGAAAAGTATTTCCAGTATAGGGATAAGACTTGGTGGCCACAGGCCATGGTTAATGTCCATCCCTGCAATGAATCTTAAAGTCACACATTAATGTAGCTGTATTATGAAGAATTTGTCTTTAGAGCAGTGTGATTATTATTAGCTTTCACGAAGGAAAGAACATCTGACAGGCTTATCTGTGGCAGTAGGATGATGGTGCTAAAGGTCAGTGGTTTTTGGGAGCAGTTAAGCACTGAAGAGCAGGCCCTCCCGTGTTTTGTGTTGGGACTTCATGACAGGTCCTCGACAAACAGCAAAAGTTATTATATCTGTGTGTAATATTGTAATTGCTATTTTGAAATGGATAAACTGCACACAGATGTCGATGACCAGCTCAAGGGAGATTCATTTCTGTTGCTTTGATGAAAGCTTATCCAATTGCTCTGATGAGAAAACACAAAACCCCACAGGGATGTCTTTATTGTGATGATGAATAGGATTGCACTGTACTGAAAGTTATGAAAGCATTGACAGAAAGGTTATTAGCACATGTGTAGTGTTTGACAAATGTTCCTCAAAGTAGTATAAGCATTTTATATGAAAAAAAAATGGTCGCAAAGAAAGGTGACATAGCAACAAATGATTTTGATTGATGATTGGTTTTTGTGCAGGAATTTTCCGACCTGTGTGAGAATGGAGCCATTTGCACACGGTCCTGTTCTCTTAATGCTGAGTTAGCCTAGCTTTGGAAATTCTCTGATGGCCAGTAGCAATCATACAAGGTGTGACTAGGAACCTGGGTGACAAGGAACCAGCCTGATAAACAAAACATGTAAATAGGGTGGATGAGTTGCCACATTTCCAGGAAAAGGAAGTGATGACGCAGTGGAACGGGCTGAGGGGAGGACGCAAACAGGATGCTATCTGCTGGTGGCTTCCTGTGCAATTTTAGAAATCTGTTTTTTCCCATGAATTTCTGTGAAAGCAAAACATACAAAGAGCTTGTGCTATTTTCACAGGGAGCAGGAGCCATCCAGACATTCAGAGAGCACCACAGTACATGACCTTTTTCTTTTCTCTTTCTGTTTTCAGGAGATGTTGAGACATTGAAGCGACACTAGACCCTGAATGGAGCTTGACTGGGGCTTGTACTGGTCAAGGTGAGCATGTGGAGTATGTACAGAAACACACACACACACTCACACTTGTACACACATCCCAGGTGGACAATCCATTAAAAGATTTAGACTGTTTTATGTTTAACTATGAGATGTTGTATTTCTCACGTTGGCAGCTGCTCTTTGTGTACCTGATGGTTTGTGCAACATATCTCATCTGCAAGTTTCACATTGTCAAACGAAGCTCTGATTCAGGTCAGTGGCATACTGCCAGGCCCTTTGAGACACTTCTGTGGTTTTGGTAGGCCACTGCTTATAATCTCTCGATCTGCTCTAGCTGTTGTCTACTTGTTTTCACATTTCAGTTATATTAATCATTTAGAAACTGCAAAATGTCAATACAAGTGAACCAATGAAACATACATTTGGGAACATGAAAATCGCAGTGAATTGTGCCTTGCCGTTGTCTAAACCCCATGAGGACAAAGTTGTTTGTGTGCAGTTTTATGTACCAAAGACTTTTTTTTTTTTTAAAGTAGCATTGCTTTTCTATGACCAGAGTACAAACTGTACTGCACTGCTATGCACTCCCGGCTTTCAGAAAGACCCCCAGCAGCCCCCAGCTCTGCTGTTTGTCCGTTTTAGGATGTGAGGCTGAGTGAGGGCTGATGTCATCTTTCTCCACTGCTGCAGAGGTGAGCCTTAGGACAGAAACCAGGAAGGAAGGAAGGAAGGAAGGGAGGAAGTGCGAGAGAGAAGGGAGGGCAGAGAGAGTCACAGCCGGAGTGGGACAGGCAGATTTAGAGAGGAGTGGTGAAAGGTAGACAGACAAGAAGCATGCGTTGGAGATTTATGGCGCAGAGTGCGTGTCTGAGACTTGATGCTCTTCTAGTAGGAGTAGTGTTGGTGGTGGGTGACTGGGCTGCATGTCCTAGCCTGCAGTTGCAGAGCAGGAGTTGCATAATGGCTCACATCCGTTCAACACTTTTCCACTCTGGAATGAGCTCACTCTGTGTTTAAGAGCGCTTGTGTCCAATACAGGGTTATAATGGTTACACA
The DNA here is from genome assembly GCA_036023855.1 of Gadopsis marmoratus. Lineage (NCBI taxonomy): Eukaryota > Metazoa > Chordata > Actinopteri > Centrarchiformes > Percichthyidae > Gadopsis > Gadopsis marmoratus. The sequence goes on along the minus strand of JAVQJF010080780.1, from coordinate 1,238 downwards.
GCTGCACGCTACAGCTTTGTGTGTGTCTCTGGTTGGGAATAGGAAAAAGCAGTGACCTTAGAGGCTGGCTACAAAGGTTTCCTCTAACGTGAACTCTGAGGGGGTCAGACACAGGGCAATGCCAGAGCAAGAAAACAAGGGCAGGGTCTCTAGTCCAGTGCTGCTACACCCAGGGAGGGAGGGACAGAAGGGAGGGGTTGCCTTAGGATGGTATGGGGGGGAAACCACCGCTATTGTATTTAACCTAGTATGGACAATGCAGAGCAAAATGAATGCGGATGAGGGATGGTTCTTGTTAGTCTCTGAAATACATGGACTTTTTCTAGGTTTCTGTGTATTTTTTGCTCGCGCAGTGCCACACAGTTAGACAAAGAGGCAGGCTGGTGAATATGTGCAGTACAGTAGCTACCAGCACTCATCTGCCTGTCTGTAAGAGATTACAGACTGTGCTGTGACATGCCTGAACATGTAAGCGTACTGGAAACGGTTTGTATATGCAGTGTGCAGCCTATGTGTGTTACCGCCGCTAGCAGAGTGGTATAATTCTAGCGGGCAGGCTGGCTGAACGCAGGATGACCCATCTCCCCCGAGGCTCCAAATCACTACATCATCATCAGTCGCTCCTCGCAGTGGAACAGATGAGATTTCACTCCCATCAAGCACTAAGCAGGAACCATGGCTGCTTTACTAACTGGATAGTCTACCCTCATAAATCTGTGGGAATCTGCAATCTACTCTTCCCTTGGAAGTCACTTCATTTATAAGCTCAATATCTTGGGGATTCTGTTGATTTCCCCCCCCCCATAACTTGACACTAATCTCAAGGTTTGCCTGAATTTGATGTCATTTCTGGGGGGACTTTGCAAAGAAATGACTGGAGGGCACTTTCCAATCCACACTTATCCTTTGATTAGATTGTACCACACACAGCTGAGCGTATAAAACCACACTCTCAGTTCATTCTCTGATTATGTTGCACTGCCTGTATCTGTGTGTCTACATGTATATATGATGTGTGTGCTTTCAGGTGCTGATGTGCGCTGAAGATGAGTGGCGTAGGAGACAACTCGTTGGAGCCACTGTGCTCCGACCGCAAACGTAAACTGTCCACCTGTGACACACCGGGCTTAGGGTGAGTGCTGTGTGTCGATCACATACCAGTCCACTTTGTCTGCTGCTCTTTCTGGTGTGAATGTCAGCAAGTGCATGAGGTCACGTCCTTCCTCCTGGCCTCATGT
>JAVQJF010080779.1:0-10415 GCA_036023855.1 Gadopsis marmoratus | reverse complement strand
CTCCCCTCCCCTCCCCTCCCCTCCCCTCTACTCTCCTCTCCTTTCCCCAGCCTCCCTGAGCTCGATTGAAGGAGATGATTAAGACATCAAAAGCTGTGCCTCACTGTAGATCAAAACTCAGGGCTGACGGGCGAGAGCCTGATCCCACATAGACTTCTGCTGCATCCCCACAGCCGGAGATTTGCCATTCCCAGCAGCTCTCCTGCTCCACTCCATTAGTATCTCCATGCCAATCGGAGGCTCCCCGGGGTTCGACATGTAGCCTAGGATGAGTCAGGGCTGTGCAATCAACCCCGTCCATGGAGAGGCAGGTGCTTTCAGATGGTGAGACACAGTGGTGTGTGTGGGGGGGGGGCATCCGTATGTGTGTGTTGGTGTGTGCATGTGTTTATCATAGCTCAAGGCCCTTATTCACCCCCACTGTTTTATCATCCCCAACACTGAACAGCAGCAGCCCATCACACTGCCTCTATCTCCTTTTCTCTCCTTTCTCTTCCTCTTTCACTCTCACTCTCTCCCTCGAGGGGCTTTAGTTCATGTGATTCCACGCTCCAGCTTTAGCTCAACTTTGCCACTTGGCAGTCTCCAAAGATTTTTTTTTTCTGCTTGTCTCTCGTTTTGCTCCTGCTGTTAAAGTGGTGATAAAGAGAACAGAAAATACATACAGGATCACGAGGAGAGACTTTTCCCTGCTTGTAAAATGAAGTGCTTCATGTTCCATCCGAGCAAACGTCAGTGGAAAAGGGTGAGAGCCAGTCAGAGTCGAGGAGGACAAATTGTGGGGGGAAAAATTAATAAACATGGTTCCCATCCAGGCATGGAAATAATAGGAGGAAATAATTGGAGTCTTTCTAGCCAAGGGGGGTTAATAATAATAATCTAAATACAAAAAAGCAGGTTTATGAAATGTTTTGGTATTTGTTTTTAGCAAAATAGAGATAAAACTGAGCTGAGAACACACTGTGCAAATAGTATTATTATTCCCCTGTAACCTGGCTATTCTAGGAAATGTTTTTCATGGTCACTGTAATTTGGTGCTGATGTCATGGCTAGTACAGGCAGCAGTGCAATCATTAATGTTGCTGGAAACACAGCCTATGAATAGACTTCATATCCCCGAGAGACACAGAATAATGTGCACCACACAAGTCAAACATGTACACATGGAGACACTGCACAGGCTAGACACAAGCAGGCAAGAAATAAATATACACGTGACAATGATGGAATCATCCTTAATTAATCTCCACTCATCAGCCCATCAAGAACTGTGCCACTCTTTACATTGGTGGTGGAGTTACAGTCATCTGAGAGCTCGGTCATTCAGTTTTAGCCAGTCAACCAGTGAGTCAGGCCCTGGGGCTAAGCTCATTAAGGCAGGAGAGTCCCCTACTATCTGTCCCTCCCGCTACGCACCTAAGGCTCAGCCCCGTCCCTGTCAACTCCCTGCCTTTAATTGAGTTCTCAGTTCTCTTTATTTTACTGTCAGCATTATACCCCTCTCATTGTTATCCCCCTCTCCATCCCCTTTCTTGAGCCCATCTCCTCCCTTTCCTTTACCGCTGCTACCACCAACGCTTTTTTTTTTTTTGGTATTTCAGAGAGTAAGCACTTTCTCCATATTAAGATGTGAAATTCATTTTGACACTGGGCTGGAAATAGAGTGGAACCGGCAATATGCCCCTATCTGCTCATCTCTCCCTTCTCCCTCCAACTTCTCTCTCTCTCTCTCTCTCTTTTCCCCAGTCCTTACTAAGTTTTTTTCCCTTCTATCCATGGAGATTCACTCTCCCACCTCACTTTCTTATTTCACCTAGAGAGTAGCCAGGTAAGGGCTTGCTTGCCCCGAATTATATTTTTATAAGGATGGCATAGAAGAAAGGATATAATCCTTTGCACCTTTTTCCCAGGATTTTAATCCTAGGGGGGGGGGCAAGAGAAATCAAATGCAGAGAGAGAAAATGACAGATTAAGAAACAATGAGCCAGAGAGAATACACTATACAATTAGAAATAAATGAAAGCTAAAGTTGACAAATGTTCAGCCATGCAGCTCATGTCTTATATAATGTTTCAGTGACTCTGCTGATAATGTAACCTAATGTACTAGTGGAGGGAAGAGAAACAGTAGATATGTAACCATGGCATGTATAACCGTATCGTTGAACCAGCAAGTGTCCGCAACTGCTGCACTGAAAGTGTAACAGGGGTAGCAGAGACATGAAGATGATTAGACTGACTGTTACATCTGGCCACTAGCCCAGAGCTATTTCACATAGTTGAATAACTGTGTGATCGCATGGCTGGATTGCCCAGACTGCCACACTCTCCCTGAGATGATATGATGCAACCCGATAAAGAGCAGAGCTGGACAGTGTGAATACACAAAAATGTACTTTAGCCAAGCAGTGGCTTTTCTTACATAATTTTTCATCATGGCTAAATGTTTTATTTTTCCCCCCAGGGACATGAGCGTCAAGGGATCATGACTATAGCCGTGTTGCCACAGAGGATTGAGCTTTTACGCACAACTGATATACAGTGAATGCACTGTATACGATATGCAATGGTGCATACAGACACTATCATATACACATACAGCCTCTACTCTGCATACACATATTTCATTACTGGATTCATAGACAGGGATGTATTTAATTGTAAAACATTGAATGCGCAGTTTTGTGCTCATGAACATGCATCCATGTAATAGGCAGGATAAAGATGTGCTTGAATGTATTTGTTTGTGGGTGTGATTTGAAGTCTTAATTATTTATGTTGTTTGTGTCTTTTTCACTTTGCTGTCCAAGATGTCAGTAATGTATGTGAAAGCAGCAGCAGCATATCCAACTCTCTGCCTTATAGCAACTGTCATTAAGCCCCCCCCCCTCCCCCAATGAGAAACTCAAGTCTGTCTGACATTGCTGAATCAGGACAAGTTATCCCCAGGACACTGAACAGAGGAGGCTAACCAATCATACACCAATCATACGTGTACATATGTAAACCTCCCAAAAGTGTGTTCATACATGCAAATAACTGTTACAAATAGATGCAACCACACATACACACACAAACTCCTTTTCTTTTCACATAGAATGCCTCCCGACATCCAGCAGCGCACACCAAGTCCTCCAATTTAATTTGTAATCTAATAAATCTAAAAAAGCAATCAGCGACAGCCAATGGCTATTCAACTTAACCCCCTCGCTTTGTCTGACTAGATTGAGATAATTGTCCTGTAATGCGGTCGAGAGGGCAAGGGGGAGAGGGAGCGAGGCAGAGAGCAGAGGGTCAGGGCCTATCTCCTCACTGAAAATAGCCTCTAAATGTGCAAGGCAAGGCTCCCATTATTAGGTATTCCAAGTTGACAGGGAGGTGGCCAAGGCCTGTTTACATTCGCTGGTAATATTTGGAATGAGGGACCGTAGAGAGAGCGGGGAGAGGAAGAGGAAAGCATGGAGGGAGGGGGAGGAGAGGAAATAAATTACCACTATGGTCCAGGAAGTGCAAGGCAGGTAATTGCAGTTGACAGTCCAGTCTGCCACACAGTTAATTTGAGCCTGAGCCCAGGTCCCTTCCACTATAGCGCACCATACTTATACACAGCACAATCTGTCTGCATAGGTACATGCCCAGACATCATCTCGGTCTCTCTTTCTCTCTCTCTCCCTGGCAGAAGAATAATGTCGTAAGCAAGATATGAGCAGCCATGTCTCTCCTGGTAGGTGCACACTCCATGTCCTTATTTTCCCTATAGTTTAATTTTCCACTGAGAAAATATTGAGTTTTGGGCAGGGTGATAGTGTACCTGTCAGTGATAGGGCGTCATCTCTAACTCGCTCTGACAGGTGGACCATTATATCTGCAAGGGAAAATAATCCCTCTCTACTTTAAGCAACTCTGGCAAATTTCAACCCTCTGGTTGGAGAGCAGGAAAGAAAGGCCTCTTACCTAAATCTGCTCTGATCGGTTAATGAAAGACATTATTTAGAAAGCTGATTGCTTTTTCAAAGGGAACATACAGTAGGGGTGTTTACCTTCAGTTATTTTGAGAATTCATTTTGGTGTAACTGACTGTGGGTATACATGGTTATGTATACACACACCCATGCAGTAGTTATTCATTACGGAGAGATTTTGATCTACTTAACTGAGTTTTGAAATACAGAAATGGCTACAAGCGTACCTGCTCTTTTTGTCTGTCGTGTGTTTTTGAACTGCAAAGCCTTACCTTCAAACTATTTTCTCCTTAACTTTTCAAAGTATACATCCATTAGCTAATAAGGTACATAAGACAAATAAAGCAATTCCTATAAGATAAGAATAAACATGCGCTGCAGTCGAGGATCTAGCTCAAACCAATCCTGATTTCACTCCGCTATCCTCACTGTTAAGGTTGGGAATGCCCACTGGCCTCTCAGTCTACTGTACCATGGATGACATCAACCCCTCTGGTCCCACATCCCTGCAACCACTTGACATTTCTATCGACATTTCCCCACGGTGCTCTCACATTAAAGGGCGTGACATTTCATTTGCACACAATGTTGATTAAAATACACCCTTATGGTCTCAAGAAAAAAGGGGGTGTAGGCCATTTTTGTACCCTCTACTTTGGGAAATTGAGAGGAGAAGAAGGATTAAATAGAAGATCGGCTGATTAAAGAGATTATGAAAAGGCCCTTTGCTGGTGTTCCGTAAAGACCAGACGACAAAGACAGTGAGACAAACTTTCAATTTTTCCATCATGAAATCTGACCTATGTTTAATTGATTGCTGCTAGTTTATAATAGGGCAATTGAAGTGAAGAGAATGGAATCAACAATGAAACGAACCGTCATGTTTTTTATTTTACTGAGACACACACTGATTTCAGCAGTTTCCTTCATGGCCCATCAGGATCTGACAACATTCCTCCTCACAGTCCTTCTCAATGCAAATAAAACCTGATTTGAATCAAGCCGTATTCAGTCAGAGTCCGTCAGTGGCAGGTCACATTTACGTCTGTGTCAGGCCACCTGCAAGGTGCTGCTGTCTGCTGATGTGTTAGCCCCAGCTGGGCTTGTATGCTCTGACTCCAGGCCAGGTCTCACCTGCCAGCTCCTATCGGGTCCTCCACTTGTACACTGGCCCGGGGCCTGTCACTGATGGGCAGCCTGCCGTCCAGTCTAAACGACTGGCTTCCAAAGACATTCACTGATGTCTGTTCTCCTCTGCCTGAAACAGCTTCTGACAGGACATTGAGATGTTTATTTCCTGACTCGGTTCATTTTTCTTCTTTATCTTTTGTAGAGCTAGGCTTACAGTTTAAATCTAAACCTTTTAATTGTTTGATATTTATTGCATGTAAATGTATGACAAAATAGCTATTGTAATATGACGTATTAGAATTAAATTTTAAATAAAACAACAATAATTTACATTTTTCTCATGATCTCCAGCCGAGTGAGACGAGTGCTGACCTGTGATTCAATTCATTCTCACTGCACAAAGGTTATAGCGTCATGTAATGCCTCTAACTCAATTATATTAAATTAGCAAGGGAATATGGGAAATGTATAGCCATAAAATAAGCATTTATGGTATAGTTTTATCCCCAAGCAGCCAATAGGAATCTAGAAAAGAGTAACATAGTAACCTAATTAAAAGCAGTTGATATAATACCCAATGACCGCTTAGCTGTTAAAGTAGGAGAGGTGCATAGGTTAATCATAGCCTGTGAGCACCTTCATGTAATAGAACCATAATATGATAATTAGCTCACTTTTACTCAAACTTATCTGTGTCAATAAAAAATATTGCCAAGCATATGCACACAGCTTGCCTTGGCCTGATCCAATATATCACACTAGACAAAACATACACTATTCATCTTCCATGCTGCCCTGGTTAGCACCAGGACCATGTAAAGGCATTGCAATAATGAGTGTCTGCTGTTGCTACAAGGTGTTTGATCACTTTTATGCCATACAGATAAGCTAATTTAGCAACCATTATAAGCAGGTTGCCCTTCCACCTCAGTAGTATTTCAGTAATTACTGTAGTGGCAGCATTGTCCCATATGGTTACACTATTATAGCCCAAGAGGTTGTGTTTAAAGAGTGATGCAGTTATTAGCATACCTTTAGTCATAAGCAAATGCAGTAACCTACAGAATGGCTTTTTTCTCTCATAGTTAACTAATGATGTGAAAGGAAGTAGGAGTACTACATATTAAAAAAAAGAGACCAGAATATATCCTTCTACGAGTAACCTTTTGCATTCTTTATCTGCTTTTTTAAAGGCTTTAGCGAAGAGGTTGATCCCAATTTCTTATATTCTCCCCCTCTAATGAACTGCCCCATTTTGCAGCACACAATTGCATCACTTTCAGAAAAGTATGTGCTCCAGCAGCAATTCTACCAGCAGCTGGCTACAGTTACACTGCAGATATCATAGGCTGCCATCAAGTTATGGAGATTACAGTTATATCATCAACTCCATAAGCCCTCCTCAGTGAAACAATTTGCAGTGTCTACAGGGGCAGACACAAACAAACTGTTTTCCTGATACTCCTTTCTCAAGCAGTCAGGCTGGAAGGGTCTCTCCCAGCTAGAGGGGAGGACCACAGGCCTGCAGAGAAATGGATAGAGAGAGAGAGAGAGAGAGAGAGAGAGAGAGACTAGAAAGACACGGAAGGAGTTGAAAGCGAGAGAAATAAAACAAAAGAGAGAGACAGAAAGACAAAAGGGGGAGAGAGGGAGGCGAAGTGAGCCTAAATTGGGAATCTATTACTGTGGCATGGGTACAGCAGCCCCTCTCTGTCTCCCGTAAACACACAGAAATGTGTTCAAGTGCAGGGGCTTTATAAGTTTCCCCTTCTCCAGAGTAATGTGCTTTGAATGGCTGGTAAAATGGGACTGGGAGAATTTCATTCCCGCTGCCTCCCCAGGCGACTCACCTTTGGCCCACCGATGATATGAGCCCTTTTCTGTTTTTTCCACTTTTGCTCGCCCTCGTTCCCTCTTTCCATCTACCCGACTGATGGAGAGGAGGAGAAATAAATGGAGAGCAGTGCTGCAGCAGGGGATGGAGGGATAGGAGTGTAGAGGGAGACGCACAGGGGGAAGAGGATTGGGGTACTGGGTTTATTTATTTAGTGGAATGAAGCAGGTGCGTTATCCACAGCTCAGATTAGCTCATCTGTTTATGTTAAATGCCACACCATGGGAAGCACGGTCACGTCACAGGAAGTACAGAAACCCATTTTTCTCTCTGTCTGCTGCTCCTGCCAATTGCTGGATCTGTTCTTTTCACCTGTCAGACCTTTACTGGGATCAGTAATATAGTCAGAGGATATAATCAACAGATTATTCGGCTTTGCTTTTCACTTACCTTTGTAGATCTAAGATCCTAATAATCTAACTCGCTGATACGTTTGGTTCTTATTTTGCTTGATTCGATTACATATTAGGACATGGCTTAGTTTTTTCTCTCCTTTGATTTAAAAAATATGGTTGAGGTAGGGATTGTTTTAGGCACTCTGGGTCCCTGTACACTCAAATGAGTTGACTCGGAGATGAAAGCATGTTTAAGTCCTGCTACGGCCCCTATACTAACACGAAGTCATGAAGCCCAGGGTGTTGCGTCTCTCAGCACCCACTTAGGCATGACTGATGGACTTTAAGGCATAGTAACACTAGACGCTAAAAACATTATAGCAACAGAAAAACACATGGTCCAGTTCTTTATTTCCTGTTATGCGTGTGTTTAAACCATGAAAGTCATAGCTTGTGTGTGTGGCGTATGCATTGTGCTGCTCACACCCTTCTATGGTAGAGCTGAAGTTTAGAGAATAAGTACACTGTTACATGTTGGACACCAGATCGTGGTCATGCCATATTTGACATATCACCCGAACCTAACTCAGCATACACTGCGAATGATATCTGTCATTGTGACTTTTGTGAAAGAGAAAGGAAGTTTTAGTAAGTAAATTGAACACTAAAGTTCCAATTTATTCATATCAGTCTTTAAAGAGAATTGTTTATACGACTGTAAGTGAATTACTATAACAAGGATTGTTTCATCAAAATGTATAGGTTAGCAGAAATTGTTTATTTATACTTTCTGTGACCTTTTGCTTTCGTCGTCGTCTTTTCAGCGGCTTTCAATTTCCCCACAGGTAAAAGCACAAACACATCACTGCAGTCTGTGCCATTTACACCAATTGCAAAGAACCAGTCTAATTTATATTCCAGTGGCTCTTTGCACTAGATGAGAGATTATGAAATGTGAGAGTGAGCAAAATGAAATAAAAAGCAACAGTGAAAGAAATAGTACACCTGTTCTTCAAGCTGTGTATTCAATGGAACGAGGAGGTCGTATTCTCCTCTATTAGCGGTGAACCTGTTCATTACCGTGTGATGTTTCCGCTGCTCCAAACCATGAGAAGTGTGGCCAAGCCGCAACCTGTCATGTCTTTGTCCTCATGCGGAAAATCCTCTTGATAAGACACGTAATAGCTGAAATATTATTGCGTATGTGTGTGGGTCTTTGTGTGTCCACCTTGTGCATAGCATGTGAGAGGGTCACACCCTCGCTTGCATGTGTGGTTCCCACCTACATCTTCCCTCCCCCCCCCTTTTTTTCGATTCATTGAGCTGTGAGACTGATGCTGGGTGTGGTGTTTATCTGCCATTAGAAGATGCTAGGTAATGCCTCCGTGATGGCACCATTCACTTCTCCAGTGGCGAGAGTAAATGGAGCAGCCTTTCACAAACAATAAATCCCTGACGGTCGCTTTCTCTCCTTCTCCCCCTCACCTCTGAGCACTGGCTTTTCATTTGTTTTATTTACATAGCCGCCTTTATGAGCTTTCATCAGCAGGTCTGCTTATATAGGAAACTAATGGCTTCTAAGAGCTGCAATTTGAAAGTGTGTGTGTGTGCTTGTATGTGTGCATGTGTGCATTCATCCATATATTTTATGTTGGTATATCCACCCATGGATTTGCATCTGCATGTGTGTGTGTGTGTCTGTGTGTGTGTGTCTGTGTGTGTGTGTGTGTGTGTGTGTGTGCTATCTTCTGTCTTGAGAGAGAAAATCAACATTTTCATGAAGGCTTGTGTTTTTTGTCCAATATAATCATCCACTTCCCTTTTCACTTTCTACTTCCCCTTTCCTCTTTTCATTCCCTACCGTTTCTCTCTCTCTCTCTCTCTCTCTCTCTCTCTCTCTCTCTCTGTGCCTCCATTTTTCATACCTGCACTGCTCATTGATTATCCATCATCACTACAGCACTACTACAAGACATGCTGGATAAATACCAAACATGAGTCCTAGACTACAGATCCAAAGTCTTTTTGTTTTTTTTGTTTTTGGAGAGGCTTTCTACTAAATACTACTTAAAGTGTGTATTTATCAGTTTTAATATTGTGCATAACACGTAGCCAATATCTTGAGAAGGACGACAACCATATTGGTCATTCGTATACAGAAAATGATGTCGTGACAACAGGTGTAAGAGGAGGACAAAGAAAAAGACAGCAATGTGTGCAAGTGGAGTGATATTTGGATAAGGTACAATACCAAGTTAAACTGAAACTTGGTCATTCTCTGTCATATTGTTAATTTCTGTGAATCAAACTAAACCATGTAGATGCAACAGAGCTGGTACAGAAAGAGATGTCATGTTGGTCGTGTGGGCACACTTTAGCTCCAGCCGACACGATACAGACCAAAACGAAGCTAAATTTAAATACTTTGGGAAAATAGCTCCTGTGGGAGCACACAGTGTGATGTGTGTGCGGGGTGATGAATGAGAGAGAGAGACGGTGTGCCTGTGCGGACCGCAAACGTTCAGTATGAGCTACAGTTGGTCAGAAAACACATTAGTAAATGCTACAGCAACTTGGAAGCCAAGAAAAGCTCCCGTGTTTTGTTTACCAGCAGCTGAGTATGGTGACTCCCCCCCTCTCTCTCAACCTAATAGGTGGAGGCAGATGACCGCCCACCCAGAGCCTGGTTCTGGTTCTGCTCAAGGTTTCTGCCTGTTAAAAGGGAGTTTGTCCTTGCCAGTGTCTCCCAGTGCTGCTCATAGTGGGAATTGTTGGGTCTCTTTGAATAAATTGTCAGTCTAGACTTGCTCTGTATGAAAGAGTGCCCTGATACAACTTTGTTATGATATGGCGCTATATAAATAAAACTGAATTGAATTGAATTGAAAATTGGATTGATGGAGGTTAGTTCTGAAGCTAGGTCTCTCATGTGCTCCCCGTCCATAATGTGGAGAATGAAGCAGGTTGTTTAAGATGCAGTAGTCTGTTATACAAGCGTGTAAAATAACATCACTGTAATGTTAAAATGCTGTCACTCTATAAAACATTCATAAACTGTGATTCAAATCTAATTCTAAATGATATTTATAGATAT
>JAVQJF010080776.1:0-11087 GCA_036023855.1 Gadopsis marmoratus | reverse complement strand
TGAACGATGTTACAGGCAGCATAACGTTCTCCACAGCTTCTCCAGACCCTTTCACGTCTGTCACATGTGTTCAGGGTGAACCTGCTCTCATCTGTGAAAAGCACAGGGTGCCAGTGGAGGACCTGCCAATTCTGGTGTTCTCCTCCATGCTCTTGAGACTGTGCTGGGAGACACAGCAAACCTTCTGGCAATGGCACGTATTGATGTTCCATGCTGGAGGAGCTGGACTGCCTGTGCAGCCTCTGTAGGGTCCAGGTGTCGCCTCATGCTACCAGTAGTGACACCGACCCTAGCCAAATGCAAAACTAGTGAAAACAGTCTGAAAAGATGAGGAGGGAAAAAATGTCAGTGGCCTCCACCTGTAAAACCATTCCTGTTTTGGGGGTCGTCTCATTGTTGCCCCTCTAGTGCTCCTGTTGTTAATTCCATTAATACCAAAGCAGCTGAAGCTGATTAACAACCCCCTCTGCTACTTAACTGACCAGATCAATATCCCACAAGTTTAATTGACTTGATGCTATACTCTGCTGAAAGAGTGTTCCTTTAAATTTTGTTTAAATTTACAGTTTTGTTTGTTCAGTTATTTCTTGTATAAGCAGAGTTCAATTTGACTGTATCACCAGGTGTCGAATATCAGAGAAAAAAACAATAAATGCACTTTGAAATAATCAATACACTTTAGGCGACTACCAGTCACACATACAGTATCTGAGTCACATGGAAAATGTCTACTCACATGTAATTCACACATACCATGGGATTTGCTAAGTGTTTGAGGTAATAAACACAAATAGGACAATTTCAAAATGTCACATTTTCATGCAGTCTAAAGCTGTATATTAGATACAGAATGGACATAAACTGATGTTTGTCTGAATATTTGAATATTTAACCTGAGTCAATCACCCTGCAAGATCTTCTCCGGTTCAGTTTGACAGGTTAGGAGTGTGATGTTCTGAACGTAGTCAGGACAGCAGTTACGTTTTCTCCAAAATGTATTGAGCAAAGTAAAATAGTAGTACATAATCATACAGTACTTTGCAGGTGATACGCTTAAGCAAAAATACATGATTACATGACCTAATGTGGGTGGCAATACTCTGCTAATTATCAGCTTCACCTTTTCACAACACAAAACGAAATTGTGCTTAATTGAGACATAAGTACAGCCTTCGTAGCATTGTTACAACAAGATCAACAGCAGATGTTTTGAATGTGGGACACCCGTCTTCATAGATGTCTCAGAAACATCTCAAGCACATATTGCTTTAACATTTGATTCAACAGTTTCAAATGCTCTATTAAATTGTCTTGAAATGTATGTTTCTTTTCACACAGAGTGGACATTTTTGGAAGCAGACGTCTGTTGCTGCGCCATGGGAAAGGAGGGGAGGGGCTGTGCTGAGCAAGTTTCTGTTTCTCTGAAGCAAAAAGCAGTCAGAAAGGCCAAGAAGCTGTGTGTGTGTGTGTTAGAGGGAGGCACCACAGGGAACAGAGCAGAACCATAATGGAAGTTTTAGTTGTCTCTCAAGGTAACTTACAGTAAATCCTGAAAACTGTTAAATAACTCATGCACATGCTCCAAAATGCCCAGGGAGCACACACACACATAGAGGGCTCCTAAAACTATTAACACATGGACATTGCCACATTTTGGGCAGAATAAACAAAAATGTGAACATTGCTGGGAAAAAGAAACATATTTCTGGGAAGGAAAGTGAATCTGTGACAGTGTCCTACTTGTGTTTTTGACAGGAATAGTGTATTATTCATGAAAGAAAACCATGAAGGAATGAAGAGAATGATATAATTAAATGGATACTTTCCAAATATTGTTGTGTTTTTTTCAGAACTGTTCTCTGAGGGTTTGGGAAGCTCTCTTACCAGCAACAGAGCAGGTTTTATTGCAGGCAAAAAATACTTTCCTGAAATCTGGGATGAATAAAAGCTGCCTGTGGCCAAAGCTATTTTTAGATCAGGATTTTGTCTGCCAGTATGTGACGTCTAAGTATAGCCGAAGGTTAATCAGGTTCATCAACAAGCCCCTCATAAGAAGAAAGAGTCAAAGGTATTTTGTCTTTGCCACACAGAGTTGTTAGTGTATGAAACAGTTTATTTAGCCCACGCTTCTCAGCATACCCTAATTAGTTCCAAAGAACAAAGCTATACATTCGTGCTTTTGTGGCCACATTTGAAACGAAAGTGCAGCAAACAGCTTTGTGGGTCCAGAGTTTTATGTCTGGATGTCCCTTGTCCCTGGGATCATGGAGGATCAACCAGACTGCATCCCTGCAGGACAAGAAGTCACCTCTTGGAGTTTGACAGCAGGATGTTGCAAAGTTTCATTAATAATTAATGAGGACTTTGTGTCACATGACTTCTGGGAGCATTTGAGTCACATCCTCAGAAGAAGTGTGTCCCTCTTTCATCAGAATATACACACTTGCACACACAGTAATACTGCATGCATGCTATCCATTAAACCCTTTAAGGTTAGGAGAAGGGATGTAATGGCTTTACCAGTTAATGACGTGGAATGATAAACAGACCAAAAGGTTAACAAAGCATTGCCTGCTCCCCAAGTAGCACTGTGCCATGGGTCAAATTACTTGTCCAGATGCAGCATGGAAACCAGGAATTCTACTCAGCAGGACCTGCCCCAGTGAGTCACAGGAATGACGGGAATTCAGATTTAATGATCCTGCATGTGCTGCCATTCAGGACAAGGTCTTGTTTTCATGTCCAGACACTTGAGTGACGTTAACACAATAAAACCCGTCTGAAAAGGCCGGAATCAGCTTTTCATTGGCGAAGTTCTCAAGAATGAGTCGGAGCTCTGTAAAAGTGCAGTCACAGCAAGCAATATCTTTAAAAAACAACATGTCAAGCAACAGGGCACACAAATCCTCTTATATTTTAAAAAGAACAAATATTAACAAGTGACCTATTAGAAAGGATTAAGCGAGTAAAAGTGCTACAACACTTGGGTGAATTCATGAAGACTATAACTAGCGATGTGTTATGCAAGGTCCAAAATATCTAGCTGATGCCCTTTCCCACCAGCATATTATCGAGAGACTTACATTTTCTGTGGATGTTGAATAATACATTTGAAAGACACTTTCAGTAATGTCTGTCTCAGCCAGTCAGATCCCTGCAGTGTCAAAGTTTTAACCCAGTCTCTTGAACCGAATTACTGTAAATTAGACCTCTGCTGAAATCTTTCTTTGGATTTTAATTCTAAACTAGACGTTAATTTCTCATTACACAGCTAATATAGCAAACTCTCTACACCACTTCGAGAAAAGCCCAAGGTATCAAGTTCATGTAATAGTTTATACAAATGTATTTTAAATGATGATTATAAATGTTATGCTATTTTGTAGACCTTATTGGTGCTGTGTACATCTTTATCATAAACATCATAATATCAGAGTAGATTATTCTGTAACTCAAGCTGTACAATGCAATCTGGAAACACACTTGTTTGCCTTTGGCAATGGCAAAGGCAAACAAACTGACTCAGTGAAAGTAAAGATCTGAAATCAAGCCCATCACGTATGCTTATTCACTTGAACACAAAGTCTACAAATGAACCTATTGCAGGACAATAAATGTATAAATACAGACAACTCTGAAACCAGTCAGACATGTTGCTTGATGAGCATGTGAGGAAGCACAAACACCTACACCATTATGCCTTTTTGTTAAGAAAGGTGAATATTCTCTCACACAATGTTTTCTTTGTTTTCTTTAAGGCATAGTTCCAAATCAGATGACAAAGACCAAGAATGATACTGAACATTAAAAATAAAACAGAAGTTAACGAATGACTCAAAATAAAGAGTAGTTTATTTTACTGAATGGGATTTAAAGAACTAAGTCACTAAAATGAACCGTTATCTCATTACTAGGAAGTACGTGGGGCAAAGTTATTTACATGAAAAAGATTTGGCAGTAATGTAAAACTAAAATTATTTTATCAAGAATTGGAGAGAGTGAAACAGTTAAACAGTGAAACAGTTTTTTGATGAAAGAGTTACATGAGCTGTACATTTTAGGTGTTAAATGCAAAGAGGTGTCTGGTAGGGAGTGAATGGGGGGCAGAGAGAACGGCATAAAAAACCATTTACATAGGATTAATAAAATCAGCATCAGATTATGGGTGTGTAACGTCTGGATCTGCAGCAAATACAACTCTCTTCAAGCTAGACAATATTCAATATCAGACTTTAAGATTATGTTCAGGTGCCATTAGAACAACCTCAACATCTGCATTACAAGTGAAAATGGGAGAAACGCCACTGGAATTAAGAAGAATACAGCTTTCGTTAAATTACTGGGTTAATTTGAAAGGACATTCAACAGACACCGAAACCCTGTTTCAGAGTTTTGGATGGACAGTTGAGCAAAAGAGCTAGAACTAACTGAAATAAACATTAGTCCTATGGTACAACTGTCAGTAATACATCCTTGGATACTTCCTGACCCTGTTGTACATCTCACCTTGCTTGGCAAAAAGAACAATATAAGGAGTTTATTGTGCAGATAATAAAATCCTGTATAGAAAATAACTACTACACCTGTGTTCAAATTTATACAGATGCTTCAAAGAACCTGGCTAACGAAATTGGTGTTGCCTTCATAGTTCCTGATTTCAAGATTATAATCAGTAAACGTGTCAGTGATGGGTTGTCAGTGTATACTGGGGATATGCTGGCATTTTCATTAGCATTGCAATCAGTTGAGGATGTGAGACCTTTGAGAGCAGTAATATGTTCAGATTCCAGCTCGTACCAGTTGGTGGCGGTAATGCACCATAACATAAAACCTCAAGAAGGAGAAGGAGGAGAAGGAGAAGAAGGAGAAGAAGAAGAAGAGCCTGAGTGAAGGGGTTTATCCTTTGTGAAGAGCAGCACCAGAGCTGTTTAGGTTTAGAGCTATGTTGTGTTTTTATTTTTTGCTTGATGTTTCTTTTTTTGGAGACTGAAAATAAAAGTCTGCCTAATTGTGATGTTTTGTCTTTCTTTCACTGCCCTAATTGTACAGCATCCTCTTGAATTTCTTGATTTTGCCAACTACGATCCCTTCATCTCTTTGGTCAAGCACGAGAAACATAGATATTTATTCTATTTGGTCCCCTCCCTTTCGCCTTATGTGAAATTGTGTTTGACTAACAGTTAAGATGAAACCGTTTCTCTGATATCTTCGTTGAAGAAATCTGTTAACTTTTCAACAACAACAGCAACACGTGGTGGGAAGCCAGCACTTAGGTAAGCTTGAAGCAGCTGATGCCTTTCAAGAAGAGAAGAGCACATCGATGTTCTTAAAGTTGTGCAGCTTCCTTGAACACTGTTTAATATATGTGCATTTATGTGTGTACATGAGTGTCCAGAGATGAATGAGTGACCAAACTGGACTGTTAACTCTGGGAAATGAATGATGTAGTGGTGTAAGTAATCCTCTATCATTATCTTTAAGGAGGCGATCTGTCCAGTAGAATTGGCAGGTTCACGAATGAACTTGACAAACATGAAGTCTGTCACTCCCAGGATTTACACATGTCTTATGCATCATTGCCAAGGTACTTGAATTGATTTATCCTTGAGTTCAGTTCTACATATGTACATTGTATCTCAACTGTGACCAGACGTTTGACATATAAAACCAAATCATAGTACACAATACCCTGAAAGAGATCACGAACACTGCATGGAGGCAAGCCAGGCTGTTAGACATGGTAGTGAGACAGCTCATTGGGCAGTGAGTCAGATTTGACCCTTTTGCTCCGGTGTACTTCATCTTCCTTGACATTACCTTTGTATGACTGCTCAGTCCTGTGGGATCCTCTTGAAAGTGAGAAATTGTTTGTTTGACTGGACTGTATTGGGCAAAACACCCCTTTCCTGCTTTATTGTTCCCTAAACAGATGGGAATGGACTCAATGTAATTGAAGCTTTATTCAAACACACTTTTCCTTCTCTGGTCCATTTTCAAGAACATTGAAAGTGTTCAAAAAAGATCATCCATTTTAACCTCATCTGTCACTGTTTGTGTGTCTGCCCCAGGAACTCCAAGTAAGACCAATTTTTCATTTAGTTTACGGTACAGATTTGCCTGACTGCCTGATGTCACGTATTTCCTGGAATCCTTCAATGACAGTTTGAATAACAGATGAAGGAAGCAACAACTTTGCCTGCAACTAGAGATAAAACAGGGCCAGAGATTTTAGAAACATGTCTTCAATAAAACAGTCACATTCTCACAAATGCGCAGAGGAAAATCCAATATGACAAGTCGAATCAGTACTGTGAAGTTGTGGTAAAGCTACAGATTATCTCTCATTATGATACCAGTATGAGTGCGACTTAAATGCATTAATAGTTTTGAACACAATCCAAGTTTCATATGCCTTGTTTATGCCAAAACAGTATTAGATTTATGTTGATAAAATTGACAAGGGATCATCCTGAACCTGCTAGCTATCTTTAATGGCCATGCACAGACAGGAATAATGCTATCTGGAGTAAGATATTGCTTCTATTTTTCCCAGTCACAATGGTCACTTGAACACATATGCTCTATTTAATATTCACCAAAAATGCGCAAAGGTATACAGTTTATTTAAATGAAACAGATAATAGTTGACAAATTACTTAGTAACATTAGCAGGAGTAAATAAACATCCGTGCTTCACTGGTTGCGTTAACCACTTGGTTGCATCTCTAGCTGCCTAGTCGTGTTAACGTGTCAAAACAATAATTTGTTTTTGACTCACTTTTTTTAAAATTTTACATATATCATGTTCATTGTCCATTGGTAAGTGAATCAAGGTTTTGGTCAGTTGTTTGCGATGGCACCCGAAATTACAGAAGTGCAGGTCACATCTCAAAGGGATTTGGCTGAAAACCCAGATCTGGTATGAAAGCTTACTGTGAGAGCAAAACATTACAAGAAGGCCTTGCAAGAGTCAAACAAACAGCTTCTGTCAGGTATTGAAAAGAAACAGCCTAATTTTTGTTCCAGTTCCAGCATCAAGGTAACGAGGATTTGGGTGCCGCCTCGTGTGGTAGAGGGAAAAATCCAGTAATATGTCTGCCAGTTCTGCAAATGCATATCCATGTTGCAAAACTGCTCAAGCATTTATCACCAGAGCACCTCTGCTCTCCGCAGTGTCGCGTGAGAATCCCCTCATTTTTATCTGCTTGAATAAGACTGAGCAGGAAGTCACCTGACATGAGGGAAAAAACAAATCCTCCTTTTGAAAATAGTTTTCTCCAGGCTTCATACCTCAGAGTGAAGCTTTATCTGCAAGGGTGAAAACACTGTGTGTGAAACATTAACCACAACTCATGACGAGGACTACCAAAAAACACATTTTACCAACTGCAAATCTTATGAAAGTCGGCACAGAGTTTAACGTAAATGTATAAGTCCATTACTGATTTTGTCATTTGATTTTTGCTCTTCTCATAGTTAATGAATAGTCTATGATTTTGTTGATGCTGCTGATACCGACTCAGCAAACACCCTTTTAAAGATGTGTTGACCTTCCTTTAAAGATCCCCTCCTGACATGTTTTAAGACATATGAAAACGCTCTGCTTGGAATAATAACGTGTGTCTGATATAGCTTTTCCACACCCTCATTAAAAACGCCACAATCTATGAATATACATTTTTTATTTCAAAAGTTTAACTGCTGGACACAAGTTGTCTCCTGCTTCACGGAAAAGTAAAATCTCAGTGTTTGTGCCCTTCAGGTTTCCAGATCATTTAAGTTACATATTGGACCACGGCTTCCAAAATGGTGATGTCACAACACACATACATGCCTTAAACTCAGATTCAAGGTGAGCGCAGGTGAACTTTTTCGCTTCAGCACAAAAATGTGAAAACAGTCTTCTAGTGGGAAACTCTGCACATCATTCTGCACAGTGAAGGTCAAACAACCAGTTGAAGTAACAATAAGCAAAACACAATTATTGAAAATGTGACTGATAGAAGCAGATCCAAAAACATTGAGAGTCAATGGATGAAGAACTGTCTAATAATTTGTGTGTGTGTGTTTTACTGGAAGCTAAATTGCATCACCGCTGTGCAGAAATTGTGAAACAACTGGTTTGCACTTGTTTTTTGGTTATGCTTTTTTATCCTGTTTTGCATCATACCAAAGAACGTCTTGGCACAGAAAATGCGGAGTGTTGCAGAAATGAGTAATAAGTAGGAAATGACAAATTTCTGCAGAAGTGGTTTATTGAATGTAACTCATAGATCACTTCCTTCACTAATATAATGCTGTGTAAGCTGCTAAAGTACTAGCAGAGACAACAGCATCTCATTCTCCTTATGGACAAATTCATACCACTGGACTTTTTAAATGTATTACACACCTAAAACACCAAACAAATATATAAAAGTAAATATTTACAACAGAACTCATGAATAAGTATAGTGAATTACTAAGTTATTGTATTATATACATACTGGCTACATACAAGGACGCCATCATCAAGATCATGGTCATCATTTTGACTGCGTGTTTATCCATGGATTTGTTATGCATGTGGATTTAACTCAAATTAACTCATAGATTAAAAGAAAACCTGAGCAATGCTGCCACCTTCTGGAGGAATCGTGTGCTGCGTCGGACACATTTAGAATTGGAGTAATGAGTCTCAATTCTGGTCATTAGGACACAGAAACCTGCTGGTTTTCAGTCAAACCAACTAATTGGGGAATGATTTATATCTTGGATGAAAGTTTAAACCAGTTACTTCGATGGGAGGAAAAGTAGCACTGCACTCCTCTGGGTAATGATAACCAGAATGGGAACCTTTGGATTAATGGTAATTATTATTTTTTTTTTATCGACAATGTCTATGTGATGTACTACTTTGCCCAATACTAATATATTATAAAAATGTCTACTTAGAACATAAACATATTTTTTGTGTTGAATCGGAAAGTGAACTACACTATTTCACAATTGTATACACTCACACTTAATTGATGTACAAATTGGGATATATATATAGATATATCTATATATCTATATATATAGATATATATATGTACACATTGAGTTTAAGTGTCAATTTCGAGGAATTTTATCCAAATCCTCTTTGATGTAAGGGTTCCTTGCAGATGCTTTTTGGGGTAAGGGCTTCCTGGATAGTCATTTGACAGCAAGCCCAGACCGCAAAAAGACCTGAAAAGAACAAGACTGCTCAGCTGAAGTCCGGATCGCGATCATACACCAATAGTCCAGCATCTGAAACACACAGTTACACATCCATGAAACCAAGATTAGGAAGAACATGAGTCATATACTGTATAACAATCCTCATTTGGATTTCATGTAGTTTCTATGCCTTCTGTTGGACTAAAATCCCTCAGATAGAGCAGAACGTCCAAACGTCAATGCTTTGAAGAAGACTAGTTATAACGTTCAGCTCTTCTTTATTATCCACTGTCTTGGCCAGTGTAGTTTGAATTCACTGAAACTGATTTCTTTTAGTAAATGGCAGAACATTCCACTCAAATGGGGGAAAGAAATCTAAACGCAGACATTTTCAGTAACTGTACCACTTGTTTGTTATACATTTCACTATAGGACCATAAAGAAGAACTAAAAAAAGGTAATATGACAGCATGTTGAGTTTTTTGTAGAATCATTCTGTCTTTGATTTGGATGTGAATACGCTAACAACACTATGGATCCCGTTTTTAAAGTAAAAGGTTGTTGCCAACAGGTCAGCACCAGCTTGTACATTCTGCATTTAAATGTTTGTCAAATTATTGTCTGTTGTGTTGCGACTTCTCTTTTAATCCTAATTGCTTTTGTGCAAATAGATTTAAATGTGCCTAAACAGATGGGATGAACAAATTAAAGCGTTTACCTTAGAGTAGAGAAAATTCCACATTTGAAATACAATTAAGCGCATAAATGTACTTGTGTCTGACTCCATTTTGATTTTGAACTATTAGCTGATTCTGAGTTTAAATAGAGAATGTGTCGATAATGTATGAGTGTAGACTGATAACATGCATAAAATCAGACACTGATCATTGCATGCTTCCTCTATCGGTATTGATCACTACAACAAAAGCTGAATGGGGAAAGTGAGTCCAAAGATTGAATAGGAAGATATCCCATGCACCCAACTGTATACACATGTGTAAATGCATCATCATTAAACCTATCAACAAAACAAACCAGGAATCCCTATAAATATAATCATAATTAAATTCAAGGAATTATAGTTGCAACATTTTGGGAAATACTGGTTCATATACAGCTTCCTAAATTCCTTGTCGTGATTCATCACACCTTACACCTCCGAAATCCAGTACCTGACAATGGGGTGTAACGTCAATTTGCACTAAATAAAGTAAAAAAGAATTTGAGATTGACATATTTTGCTACTCTGTGAACAAAGGGAACTGGGTGACACTGGAGCACCTGTGAACAACACTGAAGTGTCCCCGAGCATGCTGGAGCCCTGTGTAGGCTTCCCATAGAGAAACCAAACAAGAATGTTTGTGAGTCAGAAATGGGGAGAAAAAACGTGAAAAAACACAAGTACATTTGATTTGAAATTATCTATCAAATTAATTTTAGGAACAAAACCAGAGAGGGAAAATCCAGGCTTCAGGTGTTCACAACTGTAGAGCACAAGTTGTTGCAAAGGCGAGGTGGTGCATGAACCCAAATCCTAGACAGAGATTATTTATTCGACTGAATGTTATACAAAGCAACATCAATATTTTGTCCGATACACCTATTACCCAAACAGTGGACAGTTGACACAAATGAACACAGGTGCCAAATAGCAAAATCTTGATGGCCGCAGGAAAAGATCAAATATGTCATGTCTGGGGCCTGTAATTGACTATGAGGTAAAATATCTGTATTGCTGCTCTAGAAAATAATGCTTTGTTAACAACGAAAGACAAGGCTGTTGCATGAAGTGATATTGGCAAACAATGATGCTGCAGCCAGTGCGGACAGAAGAGAGGAGAGACCACACTGGACGGGCTTCATGTGAGCTGTCCATGGTTCTGAAAGCCTCACACCAGCCCTGC
>JAVQJF010080773.1:0-12776 GCA_036023855.1 Gadopsis marmoratus | reverse complement strand
ACATACATACATACATACATACATACATATATATATATACATACATACATATATATATGTATACACATACATACTGTAGATACACACACATACACATATAAATAAATATATATATATATATAAATATATAACACCACTGACTCTGGTACAGGATACCAGGGGTTCGATCCCTGGTCTTAGGCAAAACCCTTAACGCTACCTGTCTACCTCATATCTAATGAGTGGACAGAATACAAGAGTCACACCGGCTCGGACGTTGCCCGGGTCAACAAGGTGTTGGTGTTGGGGAACCAGGAGAACCTGATGAGAAATGGGCTACTGGAACAAGAGAGACATTCCTAGACAAGAGTATAAGGAACTGTTGGAATGCTACTATACAAGTAACCCCAGGTGCAGACTGTGCAAAGATGCCCCGGAGACAATCCAGAACATAACAGCAGGGTGTAAGATGCTAACAGGCAGGGACACATGGAGCACCATAACCAAGTGGCTGGCAGAGTGTACAGGAACATCTGTACCAAGTCTGGGCTGGAAGTCCCAAGGTCACAATGGAAAACACCTCCAAAGGTGGTGGAGAATGACCAAGCTGAGATCCTGTGGGACGTCCAGATACAGACGGACAAACCTGTGATGGTGAACCGACCGGACGTAGTAGTGGAGGACAAACAGCAGAAGAAGAAGGCAGCAGTGATGGATGTAACAACATCAGGAAGAAGGAACACGAGAAGCTGGAGAAACACCAAGGCTGAGAAGAGCTGGAGAAGATGTGGAGCGTGAAGGCAACGGTGGTCACCATGGTAACCAGGACACTCAGGGCTGTGACCCCCAAACTGGGAGAGTGGATCCAACAGAGTCCAGGAACAACATCTGAGATCTCTGTGGAGAAGATTGCAGTCCTAGGACCAGCTAAGATGCTGGACCCTCAGGCTCCCAGACCTCTGGTAGAGGACTGAGCTGGAAGGAGGAGCAGACCACCAGGAGGAGCGAGAGGGGATAATACATATAATATGAAATATATATATATATATATTTGTGTGTGAGCCTACATTTCCTCCTGAGATACGTCAGCAGGGTCATCTCAGGATCTGCGTTTCCCTCAACAATCTGCAGCACAACAGAACATTCAGTCGTCAGTCAAAATATAATTAGCAACTTTTACCAACTCATGACAGAAAACAGACTTTATATTATTATACATGTTATTATAACTAGTTGGACCAAAGTTATAGAAACTTACAGTTTCTACCAAAGTCTATTACAGCTTCATCAGTAAGTTACTGTGGGAATATTGATCATCAATCAATACAAAGTGTTCACTGTTTTCTGTATGAATCCATCAGAAATATGAACATTTTTAATTATTACATTATGTTAATAATGTGATCATTATTTTACACATTATATTTTCTTATTGACTTCACAGCTTCACTGTATTTATCTATATTTCTCAGCTCATTTTAATAAAGTCAGTATTGAACAGTAACAATATGAAACTTACATATTGAATATTACAGGGACGTTACAGTGACGTTCAATTCAAAAGTGCGACTTATTGTTACCTTCTGTCCGTTAACGAAGAAGATGAGTCCGTCAGACCCGGACCCGGTGTCGGACCTGGTCCCGTCCATGGTCCCGTGTGTCCCTCTGAGCTCAGTGATCCGGACTGTCGCGTGTCCTTCAGGGAGTCTGAACCCGCCCCTCCTCCCCCCAAAAACACCTCCCTGACGGTGCGTTCAGGGGCGGACGTTTCCCTTAAACACCAATTTCCAAAACCGTGATTAATTCATTTTCTGTCAACTGATCAATCAAGTTTCTGTGTTTATTCAGAGTAAATAATGTAAACGGCTGGTTTTACTTCTGAGGTGACCTTTGACCCCAGATAGAGCACAGCGGTTATGGAGGCTAATTATTCACAGGGAGGCTGAAGCTGGAGGTCAAAGGTCACCCAACACACAGCTGTTCACTAATGTTTACATGGAGGAAGAGGAGACACGTGAGTCTTCGTCGTTCACAGCGAAAACAAGCATAACAGTGTAAATACATAATGAGAAATAAACAAACGTAATATTATAAAATGTCAATTAAAAATAGCAATGAAACAATAACATGTACTAAAAAATTAATTGTAACAGAATACTAATGTTAATAAAACAATAAATGGTAATAGACTTTTTAATATAACCAGAAATTGTAAAATAATACAATTATAATATAATAATCCCATTAGTTATTAACCAACAGACACCGAGCAGCTGCTTAAAGACACACGGTTCCTTTAGTCACTGAGTCTCTGTGTGTCAGAGACATTTCAGCTGTTGAATACATCTGGTGATAATCTGACTCTGAAGCTGAATCCATTTTCAATTTAAAAATTTAAATTTTTTTTTAAAGATTATTTCTATATTAATAATAATATAATATTCTGATAGTGTTCTTTGGATGTTTAAGTTTCTGAGATAATAAAATTGTTTGCAAATGTTAAGAATGTTTCAAATTGAATTTAAGTTATTTAAATTCAATGTAGAATTTGATGATGCAGAAGCTGATGATGATGTCTAGTTTTTAGATAAATATTATTTTCAGAAATTTCCCACGAAAGAATATTTTGGGAACTTGACACAGAAACATGAATGTTCTCAGCTGGGATGCGTTCATGTGCTGCTGGGAACAGAAAGTAGCGAGTTTAAAAAGGACCACTCCGCTGATTTCATCACTTTTATTTTCTAATGTGACGTCCTGGACAGGCAGAAAACATTTCTGTCGTACGGCAAGTAAACGAAATACATCTGTACTCAACAGCACAGTAAACACATTTACTTCACGTAGATTTTTGAGGTTAACGTCGTAGAAACAACTTAAATGTGACAAAAGACTAAAGTTTGGCTGCATTGCATCTCGTTTATATTTACTGTTACCTAAAATTATTAAAGACGTCTGAACGTGTTTCAACACGTTACTGTTTTATTATAAATGAATGATCATCATTTACACTGTTAACTCTTGACATTTGTAAAAGTCTCCCAGAACCTAAAAGAGATTCTATGTGACGTCACTTCAATGGAAAGTCAATGGGCTTCATTGAAATGAATGGGCACCAGTTCCTTTATATACGTCCACGGTTGATGCTTTGGAAGCCCTTCAGTTCTACAGTTTAAAAAGGTTTGTGCGTAAAAAATTACCCCAAAAAATGTTCTTCACAAAACAGAGATTAAGTGAAAAAAGATCCGTCCTCCAAAACAGCGCCACCTGCTAGTCAGTCCACGTGATAACTAGGCGTTAATGTTTTATCTGGCGGTTTTTGGTTCTGCAGAGGTCGTCAGTTTGAGTCCAGTGTTGACGTCTACAGTTCGTACGACTTCCGAAAGAAACGTCTTCTTTCAAACCACAGAAGAAGATGTTTGGTTAATAAGACGATAATAACAGCACCATGTGTTTCTCTTCTGATTGGTTACTTGATGCTGACGCACCTGGAGGTCACACCTACCGACAGGTGGTGTCCTACGATGCCTCCACCAGGTGAAATCCTCCGTTCTCCTCCATCACTTTCTCCCTCTTCCTGGCCTGAACCAGACTGTAGACCACAGCTCCCAGCGTGTTCCTGTTCAGACTGAAGCCCCGCCCACCGCCGCGCTCAATGAAACTGGACCGTTCCTCGCGACTGCTCACGAAAAACGTACGAATCTGAACGACAAAAAAGATGTCAACGTCTTTTAATGCTCGTCCTGTCGTCTGATTATTACTTGTAACTTGAGAACCTTTTATTCTACACATACTGTTGTACTTTCTGAATGATTAAGATGTAAAGACTATTCCCATAGACGTCCATCATATTTATATATAAGCCAGTGTACACAACACACACTCCATTCCAAGTTCAACGTGCTCGGTACAACACGGTAATCAAGTACTAGAGTTTGAGTTCTGAGTATTAAGGCCCATTAACTTCCACTGTCTTTATAACTACAGCAGAAATAACATTTTCTCAAAATTGTAAAACAGCTGATAGTTTTCTTACTTCTTCTAGTGTATGTAATCTCATTATTCCATAATTAAAACATATTGATCTGTGTGTCACCTTCCCATGGCGTTCACTGACACCTTTTACGTAAATGTTCCCTCTGAGCTGCCGTAGGAAGCCTCGCTCCACCAGGATACAGCTGGTGGATTCTGGGACCTGAGGGGGGAGGGGTGTTATAAACATTATATAAAGGTACAAACACCACCGCAGACAGACAGGTATCCTCACCTGTATCCTCCCACTGACCCCGGTGCTCTCCATCCTGCTCGCCATGTTCACTGTCGTCCCCCAGATGTCGTACTGAGGTTTGGTGGCACCGATCACACCTGCGATCACGGGGCCGTGAGCGATACCTGGAGATGATGTCAGACGTTGGTGGTTAATTAAAATGAAATATACAGGAAACTTTATCAGTAATGTGAGGATGTACGTACCGACTCGGAGCTGGAAGCTGTTTCCGGTGTGTATGTTGATGTGTTTGAGTGTTTCCTGCATCGCCAGAGCGAACAGAACCAACTCACTGAGGTGATGCCAGCCGTCCTCACACTCCTGCACACACACACACGAAGAGAGAAAGGAATGGAGGATCATGGGAAGGGAGCAAGGAAACGATGACGGAAAAGAGAAATATTGGAGCTGTTCCACCTCCACCTGGCTCACCTGTCGGTCAGGTGAGAGGCCAGAAGCTGCCATGTACGAACTGCCGATGGTTTTAATCTTCTCCACCTCCTGGAAATAACACTCCTCCAGCAGCTGCACAGAAACACACAGAACAAGGATTCAGTGTTTACTACAAACACTTCCTGTCAACACGCTGTCTCATATCACAGTATTTATGAACGTAAACTACATATTGATCTGCTTTCCTAGGTACAGATGAAGATTTCAAAGTAAAATAAGTAAAGTGAAGTCCACATCGATATTCACTAACAATAGTTGCAGGTCATCATTATTATATGCACTAACACTATTATTGTTGTTTTCCTTTTGGTAATATCGTTGTGTTTATTTTCCCTGTTTGCTTTTTTATAATTATGCATTAAATAGATTTCCTTCAGGTCCAATATTACAGTAATAATGCAATATAAATCAGAGGTGTTTTCTGTGTGTGTGACCTCATCGAAGTCGGTGATGATGTGGTTGAGGAGGCGGAGACACTCGACGCGTTGATGAACGAGCTCCTTCTGCTCGTAGAAGTCAGAGAAACCCGGCAGAGAGGCGAAGAGGACGCCGACCCGCTCGTACGACTCACAGTACAACTCCTGGAAACACACACAGTTAACACCTGGACACACACACACACACCTGGACACACAGGTAGCAGGCACCTCGTCATTGCGATCTCTCTCCAGGAAGTGCTGGGTGACGTGGGCCGGCAGGATGTTGAGCAGCAGACACTCGTTGTGCTCTCTCAGCTCCTTCATGTCCTCCACTTCCTTCCTCGCCTGGAGACGCCACAGGAAGTCCAGCCGCGCCGTCGCCTCCAGCTACCAACGAATAAGAACAAGGAGGATGAACTTACTTTTCATGATCCCTACAAATGCAGGTTGGACGTTGGGGAGATCCAGTAGAACCTGATACATGATGGAAATGTAGTTATCTAAAGAAAGAACAGTCAGCATCTACAAAACTCTAACTTTTCAACATGATTCAGTCCAGTTCTGTAGAGACGCACTTTATTTTACAGGCAAGAGCAAAACCTGAAGCCCAGACGTTCTTGTTAGGTTTTACTTTTTACTTTTCTGCTGTTTGTGTACGACAATAACAGACTTTATACCAGACTGTTATAAAGAGTCCGGTTTGACTCAGCAGGAATCAGCTGTGAGCCGCTAGAAAAGATCTCACCTGTCTGCTGTTGTAGAGGACGGATACCACAAACATCACCATGAGAACGACACACACGCCTTTCCTGCACAAGTGATGAGACCTGAGGGACACAATGTGTTTATATGGTGTTTTTATATGCTAACATATCCAAAAATGCAACGTTCTGGTGTCGTGGTTAACTTACATTGGCTAACTACAAACAGCTACATTTCAGCAGACTTTCAGTTGCCAGATGTTTATAAATATTACTATAAAATATGGTGGCTAAGATGCTAGCTAGACTTTTTATCACACAGAAAAACAGCACAAATTAGCTATTTTTATAAGATTATATCCTGTGTAATTCTGCTTAAACTTGATAAACAGTAACAATCTCTCACCAGCTAGGAACCAGCAGCGCAAGCTAACTGTTTGTGGCTCACATATCGTCAGCTTGGAGTAAAAAGGCAGCCAAACACTGGAGATGCTAACTGTTTGTAGCATGCTAGTTGGTAGCACCTGTGTATCTCTATGAGGTAGGTGTAGAGGGCAGCAGCCAGCAGGAGGACGGCCAGCTTCAACACACAACTCAGCCTGAGGAACACTGCACAGGTAACCATGGCAACCACGCCGCTCTGCACCACGTACTGTACACGAGGGAAGTTCATTCGTTACCACACAGTCAAAGTCATGTATCATCCGTATAGAGAAGATTAGTTGACGTATTGTTTGTGTGTTCAGGCTCACCTCTGGATATGTGCAGATGTTGCTGTCAGACCCAGTGGATGTGGGCGGAGCCAGTTCGGAGTTACTGCTGTTGATGTGAGTTTCTGATGAATCACACCACAGCTTGAGGGAAGGAAGGAAACAAGGAAGGAAGGAAGGAAGACGCATTATGTTGTTGTCCTTGTTCTTGTTGCCAAAAGTGATAAACGGGGCAACTCTGGAATGCAACTTTCCCAGTGAGGTTACTTGAAATGTTGCTCACAGGAACTTCTGGTTGCCAAGCAACTGTGAAACGTCACGGACAATTGGACAGATAACTTTCCTATTTACAATATTCACTTTCCTGTTGCCACATAGAAGATCCTGATGGACGAACGCTGCATCAGCATTTTCACTTTGACCTCAAGAGAAACGTAACAACTGTGCCAGACTCACAATGTCCGAGGAGGCGACTCCAAAGTTCACAGCGATGGCGGTGAGCGTGAGCAGCGTTCGGACACTCTTGGTTTCGTGAACCCAGCAGCAGAGGGACTGCAGGGGGGCGGGGCAATGCTTAAACTCCTCCCCCAGAGTCAGCAGCAAAAGCAGGAAGTAAACGCTGCCGCTGACCACAAACTGAGCCACCATTGGACACAACCTGAGCAACACATTGGACACAAAAGTTATTAAAAATATATTATACTGTAAGATTTACGGACAGGTAGACAGACAGGTAGACAGACAGGTGAGCAGACAGGTGAGCAGACAGTTAGATAGACAGGTGAGCAGACAGGTGAGCAGACAGTTAGATAGACAGGTGAGCAGACAGGTAGACAGACAGGTAGACAGACAGGTAGACAGACAGGTGAGCAGACAGGTAGACAGACAGGTAGACAGACAGGTGAGCAGACAGGTAGACAGACAGGTAGACAGACAGGTAGACAGACAGGTGTACCGTGGGGCAGGGATTAGCGCCTGGACGGCCATCAGCAGCAGCAGCAGGATGAAAGAACAAACCATGTTGGACTTGAAGAGCTCGTCTCTCATTTGCGAGTACTGAGAGACAAAGAGAGGACGAATAAAGGTCACCAGACTTCACCTAAAAAACAGCCCCGCCCCCAACAGGAAGTTAAGTAATTACCTTTCCCTCCATGCCGGAGTCTCTGAACACCTGAGTGAATGTGGTGATGTGCTCCTTCCTCATTCTCTCGCTGCTCCGGACCTCCACGGCCTGACAGATCCTTTTGTTGACTTCCCGTGATCCCGACTGCTGTGCTGCGATCTGATTGGGCAGCTGGGTCAAAGAGCCGTTTGTGAAGGTGGCGAGGATCTACGGAGAACCGCAAGGGACAAGAAAAGGTCAACATTTTAAACATTCATCAAAAAAACTCCTATTTGTCTTTAAATGTTTCCATTGTCCTCACAAAGTTCATTCCCAGGATGTGTCCGAACGGCAGCTCAGCGCTCCAGGTCGTCATCTCGTCGTAACTCAGACGTCTTGCTCGAGGTGGCTCCGCCTCCTCTCGTGGCGCCGGGCGAATCAGGTACGTATCGATGTTGTGTTTCCGTAGAAACTCGTTGCGTTCCTGGCCATGCCCCACCTCCGTCTCGTAGATCCCGCCCAGACAGTCCAGAGTGGCCCGCGAGATATGAATCCACCTGTGTGCGGGTCAGGTCGTGGATTAACGTTTGCATTATATCAATGAAACCAGGTGTGTGTGTGTGTGTGTCTGACCCCGGCACTCCTGCAGCCTCCAGGCTGTTGGCGATGTCGACGTCCCAGCTCCAGATGTCAAACTGCCACTTCTGAAGACCCAAAACTCCACAAAGAACCGAACCTGAGTGGACTCCGATCCTCATGTCCACCTGCTGCTGCAGCTCCCGACGGACGTAACTGCAACATCAACGTCTGTGTGAAGCTTCCTGTAAACAGCGTGTGACGAGTGTGCGTATGTGTGTGTTTACCGTATGGTGTTGATCATACTGAGGCCCATCTCCACACAGCAGCGGGCGTGGCCCCTCTGAGGCTCCGGCACTCCAGATACACAGTAATAACAGTCACCCAGGATCTTAATACGCAAACACTGGTGCTCCTACACACACACAAACACACACTGTCATTATTAACAATAATCACTATTTATAAGGCACCTTTCATACACACAACGCAGCTCAAAGTGTTTCACAGATTAAAAAACAAGTTATTTAAAAAAAGAAATAGAGTAAAATATTCAAATAAATCAGCAATAATCAATATGTGTGTATATGTATGTAAAATTGCTGCTGCATATAATTATAGTTTTTTAGTCCTCATTTTATTGTTTTTAGAAACACGATCAATTTAATGTATTCTGTTTGTTTTCTGTGCAAATAAACTGAACCATCGTCTTCACCCTCATCCTGTTCTTCATCATCGACTTTATTACTGAGATGAGATTTGTTTTATTTTGTTGTTTTTATGTTCTATTAATGAAGAAATCCTAATAAAGTAAAACTAAATCTGAAAACTCAAAAAACTAAATAAATAAATCAATATAAAATAAAACAGAAAATTTCATACACTGAACAAAAAACGAATTCAGAAATCTAAAACCTGGTACCTACTAATCAAACATGAACATAATAATTAAAGTTTAAAGGTAATCAGTGATTCATGTGGTTGCCATGGAGATATGACCTCAGCCAGCCTATCGAAGCGGCCGAAGAGTTCGTTGAGAGTTTTAACGAGTTCTTGAGCTGAAAGGATCAACGACAAAGAAGTGAAGCCGATGATGTCAGCAAACAGGATGCTGCCAAGAAAGAGACATGATCATTAAAACCAGGTCGAATCAAATAAAGCCACTTCTATGAGATTAAACTTGAGTGGGGTTCCTCAGGGTTCTATCCTCGGTCCTCTACCTGTCTGTCTGCTGGTTTACCTGACGTCTTTGTAGTGGTGGATGTAGATCTTGTGGAACTGCTGAGGCAGCAGATATTCGTCCATGGTGGCCATGTCAGAGATCATCTCCAGGACCAGAAAACGAGGCAGGATGGACATTACTAGACGCTCCTGGAGGACATGACAGTTATATTCATGTTTTCATACCTGCTGCACTGTGTCGTCATACCTGTCTGTGGTTCTCTCTCTCCAGTCTAACTCGTCCCTCTATACAGCGCCTGGTCTCCAGGAAGGCCTGTCTCTGAGTCCGGTCTGACAGGTAGTGGATGAACAGGCCTGCAGTGTTCATGGCCAGGTACAACAAGGCCTTCGACAACACCTGGACAGGTAACATCCAGGTAACAAGATCAGATAAATAAAGCAAACTGTGATGGGGTTAGTTTCATAGTTCACGTGGTGGAATATTATTCATGTTTTCAGAAAAAAGAAAGAAAGAAAGAAAGTGTAGCCCGACCTTTCTGATGGAGGTGTGGTCACCGTAGTGACCGCAGAAGTCCAGCAGCAGGTGCAGGGTGGAGGTGATTGCCCCAGCAACGATGGACCAGAGGAGGGGGAGGGGCAGCAGAGTGTAGGTGGAGAACAGAGAGATGAAGACGTACCAGGAGTGATCGCTCTCCGCCCAACTGAACGTGCCCAAAAACATCTGCAGCGTCTGGGAGAACCAGCTCACCACAGACAGGTACCTGAGACAGGTAGACACACAGACAGACAGCTAGACAGGCAGACAGGTACCTGAGACAGTTATAATTCTGTGATTTTGTGTCACTGATATGAGAAATAAATGCTGCTACATTATTTACTATAATTCTCTGCTTTATTTTGAAAGCCAGATACATATTCCAGAAGTCTTACTTTGAAATTTGCCCTCATATTTGTCAAATTAAAAGCTGGTTATATAAAAAGCAATCCAACTGAATCCTGATCATCTGGATTATAAACACTGAAACACTACGTTTCCCAGCATACCTCAGCCACTGCGGCGATGACGTCACCTCCTTCCTGGTCAGTGCCAGCACGCAGATCCCCGCCCACAGGACGACCGACAGGCCGGCCAGCCAATCACAGGCCACGCCCCACCAGCCCGACGGCCATGTTAGCAGCGAGATGAGGAGTCTGATCAGGATGTCGATGACATTGGTGACGACCAGCGAGGTTCTTCTCTGCCCCGACGAAAACCGCTGGTAGAGCCGCTCCAAGTCTGGACACCTGAACATTTCAATCACTTATTAAATTATATTATTCTTATTTTTAGAATGATTTTCTGTATAAACATGTAGATATTTTGTCTGTAAAATGTGAACTTCTTTCATTTAAATAGGTGTTTTTTGTTAGTATTTTTGTGTCAATGCAAGTGTGAGTGTGTTCTTTATAAAGCACAGTAAGTTTACTAAACATGTAACGAAAATATACATATAATAAAGTATGTACTTATACACACGTGTTGATTAGGGTGTAAAAATGTTTTGGGAGAAAGAAGTCAACTTTTAGAACTAAAAAAAGGTACAAATTTTAGACGTACTTAGAAGTATTTAACAAAGTGAGTTAAAACACAGATGACAACAGTGTGTTGCAGTTTAAGTGTGTTTACTTGAATGTGTGTTGCAGTGCAGGAACGAAGACGCCTCGCACCGTCGACCCCCACGACACGAAGAAGTCGGCGTCGCTCAGCAAGTCGTGTTTAGTCTGCGTTGCCCTGGTGATCCTCGGTGTTGCCGGGTGGATACGAGCAGCCGACGAGCGCCGCTTCTGCCAGAGCGCGCCGCGAGATGCTTTATAGCGGATCTGCCTGCAAGACGACAACGGAGGGACCGCAGCTCACACAAGACCACTCAAATATTCGAAATTTGAGATTAAGATAATCATGAACAGATTTAGTGCGTAAAGTTAACTAATAAAGTAATTTCAGATTAAGATTTAAAATGAACTCAGTTTAATTTCTATGATTGAAATTCATTCGTAAATTAATTTAGGACCAAGATTAACATTATCTCGACACCGCTGACCTGTTGATGTCAGCGATGTAGGCGTCGGTGACGATGATGCGGTGCCTCCCTCTCTCCAGGCCTCCGGCGAGCCTCAGTGAGTACAGGTTACGCTGGTCGATGATGTTTCTGACGGCGTTTTGCCACAACAGCTGCTTCCTCCTCAGGTCGGGGGTGGTGCTTACGTTTGTGCTGAAGGTGATGTCGCTGGTCTGCCGTGCCGCCTCGCAGTCGCCGTTCTGCAGC
Organism: Gadopsis marmoratus; assembly: GCA_036023855.1. Taxonomy (NCBI): domain Eukaryota; kingdom Metazoa; phylum Chordata; class Actinopteri; order Centrarchiformes; family Percichthyidae; genus Gadopsis; species Gadopsis marmoratus. The sequence goes on along the minus strand of JAVQJF010080773.1, from coordinate 1,081 downwards.
ACACCGCAGTTGTCGTCCATGGTTATGAAGATCGCCCCCCCTCGACCTGATTGGTGGAGGAAGCGTAGCGAAAATGAACAGATTAAAAACATACTACAGCGAGTTCACATGTAATTCCAGCCTCCTATTACTTTATTAAGCCGTTACAATGATCACAATGATGACTACCTCCGAGTTCTGAATGACTGTTGGATAAATGTCTGAGTCCTGCATGTTGATCTGATGTCAGCGGGACGGTTGGCCTGAACACATGGTGTTGGCCCGGGCAGAGGCAGGGTTCAGGGCTAATCCAATCAGGTTACTGGCTTACTGGCTCCTAACGGATACCTGCAAAACAGCAGAGCAGGAAGTTCATCTCTGCTCGGAGACGTCCGGAAGGATGAATGGAAGGAAATTGTTCTTGTCACTAGATTCAGTTACTCTGGAGCGCAACAATCTGCTCCTTTATCTCGGCATTTGCAACGTAAACAGTACAACAGCGTCGCCCCGACTCGACAATGAACAAACGGTCATTGATTTTGTAGGGCAGAAATGATGACTGGTAGCCTAATTATGCCCATGTTAGCTCCATAAATTGGTTGAAAACGCCGGCTCTAGCTAACTTATTTATGTTTCAAATGTGTTTTTAATAACGATGGCTACTTACATGATGTCATGCTAACAGGCTGAGGCTAAAGCTAACATGTCTCAGTGTCATGCTAACAGGCTGAGGCTAAAGCTAACACATCTCAGGTCATGATGTCATGCTAACAGGCTGAGGCTAAAGCTAACACGTCTCAGGTCATGATGTCACGCTAACAGGCTGAGGCTAAAGCTAACACGTCTCAGGTCATGATGTCACGCTAACAGGCTGAGGCTAAAGCTAACAGGTCTCAGGTCATGATGTCACGCTAACAGCACGTCTCAGGTCATGATGTCATGCTAACAGGCTGAGGCTAAAGCTAACAGGTCTCAGGTCATGATGTCACGCTAACAGGCTGTGGCTAAAGCTAACAGGTCTCAGGTCATGATGTCACGCTAACAGGCTGAGGCTAAAGCTAACAGGTCTCAGGTCATGATGTCACGCTAACAGCACATCTCA
>JAVQJF010080753.1:0-23942 GCA_036023855.1 Gadopsis marmoratus | reverse complement strand
CCCCCCCCCCCCCCCCCCCCCCCCCCCCCCCCCCCCCCCCCCCCCCCCCCCCCCCCCCCCCCCCCCCCCCCCCCCCGAGCTTGTGCTGCCAACCCCTCCTCCTGCTGCTGTCCTGTCTGTGTGGCCAGCCACACTTCACAGCTAATTAGCGGTCAGATCCACTGGCCCTAATCAGCAGGACATGTTAAAACTGCCCTAATCAGGCCTAATCCTGGCTTTGTGTCACACACACACACTCTTCCGCTGTCTACTTACTCCGTCTGCTGTATTGATTAAGGCATCATTTGGGGATTTGGTGGTCAATACACTGCAATCTGCGATAGGCTATAGGCGTGACCTGGATAACACTGTGTGATGTAACTCTAACGTAAAGCTAATAAAGGTAGCATGGGTGGATTTCCTCCTCAGCAAGTGATTCACGATATTGTAGAAATGTTAGTGATGCTTTGAGGGAAATGTATTACTGTATTAGCTCTGTTTTATCATTAGTCATTAGCGAGGAAAACACATTTAACAGCCTATTAATGAAATAGCTAATGCTCAGAAAATACAACTAAGTAAGATAATTGAATTAGCTCTACACAAGTAAAGCAAAATCACCAGATACTTTACATTTGTAAATTTGATGTATTAAATGAAATAATTGATTCTGTTAACAATAATGCCTTATGCCTTATCTCCTATTAAGTCTTGGCTCACTGGAAAGTCTCTGCTGTGTTCACATGTTATTTGTTTGGAGTTACTGTGTACTATATGCTTCTATATATAATTTAATATTATACGTTGGTCTTTTGTAAACACATAATGTTGGATTGCATGCATTCTGTAAAACTGTTTCTTCAAACACTACAGACCATAACCATAACACTGTCTCCAATAAACGAGACATCCACTGCGTGAAGGAACTTCTGTCACCTATCATACCTCTTTAAGTTTGCTGTAGGCCCCGCTACATTACTCTACACTTGCTATTACATTACACAGCCATATATAACTACTTATTTAATGTATTTAATGAATAACAGAGCTGGCAATTTTGTTGCATAAGAGGTGTTGTAATTTATCACTTATTTCAGTCCTTTAGGCATTAACTGGTCTTCAGTGTTAATTAGGATGTAATGCACAGACACTCAGAGATGGGTGTGAATAATAAGGCACTGTTCCTCATGCAGATTATTCTGTGATCGTTCATGAGTAATGAGCATGTTGCCGGAGCCGACAGGGTGTAAATACAACCACGGGTAAGTGAGATAAACTAAAAAAAATCTGTTACAAAGTACATTTAATGTTTCATTCAATATGCTGCTTTTCTCCTCATCTTGATGTCAGCCCGCCGCTGACGTCAGTGCCGCCCACCTTGCACCTAAACGGTGGCTGCCCTATTTGCTTGATTCAGTTGATTCGGAGGCTACTCAGAAACTTTAGGAGGAAAAATGAGGTCATCAGCATTGACAGTATGGATGAATTTTAATCCAAATGCTGAACTGCGGAGAATGTATTAGGTAATTACCATACTTTCCAGCAATATAAGGCCATAAATTATAATCTCCAACAACTTCTCAAGTGACAACTCATCTAATCAGGGGGACAATCATGGAGAGGCCTTGCTGTTTACTGATTGCTCTAATCAAAAATGGCTTCTTCAAACACTGCTAATTGGTCAGTTTACTCACGGAACGGGGAGGCAAATGTAGAGGGGCTACTGTCGTGATTTGAAGGACCCAAATATCTCCCATTTGCATTGAGTGCCACCAGAATACACTTGACTCCCACAAGTTATCAGCAAACCAGACAATTATTCATCAGGCACAAATTGGCGCATCAAAGTCAAATCAGAGAATTACCGTCAGGAAGACCCCAAAGCAAGGGCTGAGAGAGGCAAGGTGGCCTTTGATTGACCGCGTTGCCCTTCGCTCAATCTACCAGCCCTGTACTGTCAAGCTCAGCGCCTTCATAAAGCTTCAAAGTTCAAACAAGCAAAACAACAACAGTGGCTAAGACATCAAGGAGTTTCTTTCTTCTCTCTTGGCAGCTGTAACAATGAATAAACTTTATGTTAGGGTCAAATATGAAACTACTATTGGCGGCTTTTAGGGAGGGGCTCTGACATGACTGGTTAAAGCTCCGGTCATGTAGAGTGTCTAATTAACATTTTGACTTTGTTTTGATGTTGTTTGTTAGCATGTCTATAAATGAAAGTATAAGTTATATCTGTTGGTAGTTCTTTATCATGTGAAAGAAAGTCTAAACATAGAGAATATGTATAATGATTCAATATTAAATGTTCGAGGATGTTTAGTCCTATGTCACACTTTTACATTAAGCGCACATTCTTCTACTGTGGATCACGGAGAGTTTCCACTGGGCAGATGGGGTTGCCAATTAAGGGCATGGGAGAGCATCACTTACACCAGTCCAAGGATTTAATCTGGCAAGCTCGCACTTTCTCATCATTAGGCTGTCACTGGCCCAGAGGCATTTTTCAATGGGATAAAAAATAAGAAATTAACTCCTAGTAACTAATTTAATCTCTGAGTAGCTATTAACACTTGATTTTAAAAAAAGAACTCCATTGATTTAGCATAGCCACTTCTGTAACATTGTCAGATTCAACCATGGACATTTTTTAAAAAGTATCAAAATCATTGCAGCAGAACCAGAGATATCACCTTTTGTTTATTCTACACTGTCTTCTTCCTCGTTAAAGCCCGGTGCCTACATTACCCATAAGGCTTTATATGATGATTTTCACATATGTAGTAGTACTCCCCATGACCTGTGAACACACTGATATGTAAAATCAGTGCACTTCCCTTCTACTATCAATAATAATAATAATAATAATAATAATAATAATAATAATGAATTATAATATAAAATTTGTTTGCAGGATGTTCAGATGCCTTATTATTTCTCATGGTAGGTTTAATATGGCACTAAGTAGCATTACACTGCAGTGGCGTGTGAGCACAGCAGCACAAGAAAAAAAGACAAGACAGTGACAAAGTGCAACCAGAGTACGTTATTGTGCAGGTTAGTGTGCCACGGTAACAGTAGTGCCCTTTGCAATGTTGCACAGCAATATATAGACATAGCAGCATTATGACAGAGACTGTGTAGCGCATTCAGTAAGCCTACAGCAACAATGTCGACCAGTGTGAGGCTAACAGCTAACTGTGCCGTTAGTATATAAATGAATATTGCGAGACAGTTACAGTGGGAGAGTAAATAGGGAGGCAAATAGACCTAAAAGGGAAAACAATCTAACCTGTGTGGAAAGCTTCTTCTGCCTCTAAATAAGTGACCACTGCAGCGTATAGCTCTATTAAGAATGAACTGAACAAATTAATGCAATTAAGGATAATGCTTAGATTCATCAAACAGCTGTGAGGTACAGTCCAAAGGAAAAATCCACCCTTAGGTTCTCACTGGTCATCAATCTATGATCAACAATGCATTCTGGGAGTTATTTGGTTAATATAATTGTTTTTTACCTGTCCACATCAAGAACTAGGGGTGTAGGGTAGCATGTAAAGATGTTGTGGCCAATCATGCTAATTACTCTTTGTAGCAATAATACCATCATGCAAATGTACAGTTTATAAGCAGCTGTTGTTATACCTGTCAAATGTTTTAGGGTGTAATATTTACTCGAGGCTATTTTCAACCAAGGACTAGTTGTTGCTGTCACGACGAATGACTGTGATTCACTTACTATACCTGCACAGCTTAGGTTTCCAATATACACTGATACAAGCACTGACAGGTGAACCATAACTTAATGTTGACAAGCAATATTTAGGGAAATTGAGGAACAACTGTAGTTTCAGATGTCCTCATTTTGAAAAATGTGACCCAAATCTACGAGTTATTGCTGAATGGTGTGCAGCACCTGATGGTTACAGGGATTTAATCAACTGACAAGGACGACCCTCATGAATCCTACAAGTGGATGTAGATTACATTGCTGGTATCACATATTATATATAGTAGTATCTTTGCCTTAATAATATGCATTTACTGCCTTAATTCGTGGAATACATATATACTGTACAAAAGTGAAACTTCAGTGTTTTTTTTATTAACCTACAAAAATTGCTCTTTTTGCTCACATTTGCAAGAAGATGTCTGGATGGACAACTGCAACTGCAATTTTAACCTGATCTGCATCACCACAACCGCAGCTACATCACAAGTGAGTTTATTTTGGAGCCTCAAATCCCCACACCAACAGACTCTAAGAAAATTGTCTTTAAATTTTCTATTAATATTATTGTTTCAGGTGTTTTAAACATAATTCCAGGTCTGCGATCCTGATGCAATTACTAAATTAAGATTACTCTTGGACTTTATAACACGTGAAACATCTGTGAAACATAATTCAGTCAAAAATGTTAAATTCTGTCCAAGTGTACTTTCAATTCAATTTCCAAAAGAGTGATGTCATTTTGCAAATCAAAAAAGCTTAATTTGCTCGTATGGTATTTTAAACACACTTAATTACATCCTTGACAATCTAAGAAATTAGTGATAGCTTCAGTAATATTAAAAAATAAATTGGATACCTCATTTGGAATGAAACAACATTTGTCCCTCAGCCCCCCCCCCCCTCCCAAAAATAAAAATAAAAAATGCTTGTCAATATTTGTAGCATTGCTCACTTAAACCATAGGACACATCTGACAAGGTTAACACGGTGGCTTTTATGGAAAACAAAGGACAAATCTAATAACTTATTGAACGTACTGAACAAATTGATGAGGGAAATGAAACATTAGTTATCCTTTAAAATTTTCAAATTAATTCAGAGATGGAATCATTAATGATTTGAATAGTCCACATGCCTTCATATTTTAATTCTCAACCTTTATGCAACAAATTACATGGTCATTAGTCTCTGACGGCTCATATCTGCTGGGCCAAATAGAGGGGACGGCAGCTTTATTCAGTCAGGTGAAAGCGCTTACATTTGATTGTCTGCTCAAAGTTGCCCAGATATTTTTTAACAGAATCAAACACAAAAGCAGTAACATGCTTTCCTCTCTTTTTTATTGTTGCTGTTTTTGAAATGTCAAGGCGAACATTTTTGCCTATTAAGTAACTTTATTGATGGCAGTTGGTCGGTGAACTGGTCTGCTGTTCCAGTACTTTGGTCCATACTGATAGGTTCATATTATTGGATTGATTTCTATGAAATTCTGTACAGACATTCATAGTCCCCAGAGGATGATGAAGGATCCCCTGACTTTTCCTCTGTCCCACAACAATGGTTACATTTTTGGTTGTTAGTAAAATGTTTCAACAACTACTGGATGGGCTGCCATCAAATGTGGGTCATATCCATGGTGCCCATAGGATGAATCCTAACGACTTTGGCGATCCACTGACTTTTAGCAATATGGGTGATAATCTACATTCCGTCAAAATGTTTTATCAAGCACCCACTTTACTGCCATTGCTAATATGCGGCTGTGAATGTCAGCTTGGCTCCAAGTAACTCCAAACTTGTCTTACAGTTGAGTGTTCTTAGTGAGCTTGCTAACATTAGCCACTGTTAAGCCTCAGTCTGTGTCCCAAGAAAAAAACAACAGTGAAAATTATTATGCTCTATATAATAGTGGATTTCAGGTATCCCACAATGCATCGTGAAAAGTAGTGTACAACTGATGGTCACTAGCCAAGCATTACATACCATCATGCATTGCGCTGAAATAAAAATATCAGACGGGACAAGGAGAGAATGCAGTGCAAAAAAGGTTCTTAATTTTGCAGGTGAGCTCACTATACAGTCCTCTACGTTAAACTCCCTAGATAGTGAGTAGGGAGGAGTGAATGAGTGAATGATTTCGGACACAGCCTCAGAGCTTTGAGGACAGGACTCTCTGAGCTGTGGCTAAAGTAAAGCTAGCTCCTGTGGGTCAGTAAATACACCGACCATAGCCTGGCTGCTTATTTAGCCATGATACAAGTAATGTAACAAATTACTTAGAAGAGTTGACTAACCTGTATGGAGTAATTCATTACTTTTTCAAGTAACTTGTCAACAACTGGTAATTAGTGTATGAATACATGAAAGTAACTGAAGCAAACCTCATACTTAACAGAATGTGTCCATCAGACAGCAGAGCCTCATGGATTCCCTGTTTACACTGAGGGACCTGAGGTTGAATTTGTTAATTCCAGCAGATTCACAAGCTGCCTAATTCCACAGTGATGAAGAAGACTGACTGCTGGAAATGTGCTGTTACATTGCACATGGAAAGCTTCAAGGCATTTCATGGGAGGATGTTGCAGTGAAGGGCGAGGGGGGGATGCTAACATCCCATTGTATTTAAATGGTTTGCATATTTTACATTTCTACTTTAAAACTTGTTGAGTCAAGGCTACATTGTGAAGAATGAAGTGGCATTGATTGTCTTCATGTTACGTTCTATAACTAATATTTCAGTATATGAATAAACAAAACACTATTTCAAACTACAGAAGCTGTCAATATATAATATATTACGCTATATATATATATATAATAATATATATAACGATTCTGTGTTGTTTACTCAAAGAACTGTGGTACGTGTTGTTTGCTGATCAGTGGATCTGGGCTACTTTTATTCCTGCTGAATGATGAACTGAACAGACGATAAACACATGCTTGCCAATGGAAAATTATCTTTTTTAGGGGCATTATCCCCACACAGTACTGAGCAAACACATATCAAAGCAGGGGACTAATGAATAGGTCTACTGCTTGGCCTTCCTTCCCAGAGTATGGAGCTTTTGAAAAGAGAACTATCTGAATGGCATACATTGCTGTGCTCATGTCAGTGTTTGCATACAAAGAGCTACACTTCTTTCCCCCCCGTGCCTGACTGAATGTGTGGCAGACTCAAGCAAAATTAGCTTGAGTCTGCATTTAGAGGAGAACACAAAAGACGGTTCAAAATCAATCCCCCAACCTGCAGATCTAACCTGTCCAGTATGATGTAGAATAGAAAATGTCTGTCTGTCTGCCTGTCTGTGTTCCACATAGGTGTTTAACATTGTTATTCGTGGTTTTCTTTTCAGATTTCCATTCATAGAGCTCTACTTAAGACACACATGATGAAAACAGAGTTCCACAATCTCAATTATCTGTGTTTCTATTCATATTGTACTTTTCTTTTCTGTTTGTTGCTACAACAACCCAACTGGGATTTATTGGTCTCTTTGTCAAGGCCGTAGTGAAGAAAAGAAAGACAAAAGAAAACTGTGTTTATACATTTGCCTGAAAACTGAAAGCGTAAGCGCTGATATTGGACAATTTGCCTGCACTTTATCCAATACCTTACTCGACACAGAGCTTGTTGAGTAAGTGTGCACATTTTCTGGATGTCGAATGATTCACGCAGCTTGTAGTTGTTGACCATAGACTTATTCTGTAGATCATTTATTGTTGTAAATATTTTTCTGCCATAGAAATATCCAAGTGCTCTGTTGTTGCCAGGCTTATGACTTGAATCTTTCCTGCATTGACTGACCGATTTAACTGATACTCATATTTTATATTACAGTACACATTCGGTATATTGTATTTATTGCAAGTAACGTTTTGATTGTACATACAGGCCGTCCAAATTTCACCCTTGTTGGAAACAAATCAACTTTCAACACCAGCTTTTCCTGTTGAATGATGACATACTCCCATATCTTGCCTATACTCACAGCGAAAGCTCAGTCCATACTTTTCTGCTCTGATGGTACAATGCTGTCATTTGCAAAAGGAGATGGGCTATTCTCAGTCTGGGAACAGCATGTGCGTGTATTGTGTGACAAATATTGATAGCACTCATGTTTTGATGCCGGGGGAAAGAAATTCATGGGGCTAATTGTCAAAATACCTCTTCCAGCTCAAGCGCTGCAAGACTTGAGGGCACTTGTTTGCCTCTTCTGCTCTGATGATTCAATAACTCTAAACAAGTTTTCAGCCTCAGGAGTGATGGCTCGTACTTCCTTTTATCACCCTGAGAGATGAGGGGATGTATAAAGCCCTCAGCGACACTATTGTGATCTAATTGTGCGTTTTCACCTTCGTGCCGCACTGGCAGGTTGTAATGCATCATGTGTGATGCCTTAGGTTCAAATGTGCCACATGAAAGGCCAGGTTGTACATGTGATGTTCTATGCTTCAACCTCTAACGTATTTGTGTATGTTGTGCCGCATGATAAAAGGCTATCCCTGGTTATGTTGTAAGTAACTACCCACAAAGCTTAGCAGAGCCACACTTCACCTATTTGTGTCCCGGGCAAATAACGGCTTTGAAAGCTCAGCAGTAAATAAACGGTGGCAGGCAGTCAGGGGTCTGTTGATTCAAGGTGAGCATTAGCATTTCTACTCCATGCTAATGGCTGACCCCGTATTCCCCCAGTGAGGACTTTTGAGCGTGCCGACTTCCAGATAACAGCCGGTGTTAATGAGAGGGAGTCCGACCAATCCCCCTGCTGTGCCTTGGGCTAATCTGCTTTGATCACCTTTGCTAACATTTCTATTATCAAAAGATTTTAGCCATCAACAAGGAATTACATCAACGCCACTTCCAGTGACCCAGCTACACAGACGCAGATGAGTCTGTGTGTGTGTGTGTGTGTGAGCGTAAGTTCGTGTATGCCTTTGGGGGAAAGAGAGAATGGAAGAGGTCGTGAGGGTGAAGCTTTGTAAACGCAATAACATTCACTAGCCTGACATTATGCATTGTCTTCATTTCAGTCAGAGACTCATCCGCCGAGCAGAGGCAAGCCACTCGCCCAGAGATCACCAGGCCGTCGCAAGGAGAGGAATGTAAGTCACTGCAACAACTCCCTCAGATCATTTAGCATTATTTGTGCATTCGGGGAAAGATGCAGAGCAGGAAATCTGTGCATGTGTGGCAGGCGGGGACAGACACGTCTCTAGTGGCTGTGGGAGAGCGCGCCATGAATAAATTTAGCGCGGTCCCCAGGAGATTGCCTTCAATCACGAAGCATAAGGTGTCAATGCTGCGCCCTGTGTGCATGGAGCACCAAATTACCTTCCACCAGATTGCTGAGCTGGGTCTAATAGGAACGCAGGATTGGACTGTTAAGGACGGACTGCTAATTAATGTGGCCAAACTCAGAGCCCATGTCCTGGGCCCGCTGATAACTGGTCACGTCGTGGGATACATGTACTGTCAAATGAGCTTGGTAGACAAAACAGCCTTTGGAGAACATGCTAATGAAAGAAATTATGCACACTGTTGTGTTTGTGTGTATAAAAGTCTTTGGGAAAAGCGGGTCACATATATTTATTTGGTTTTGATTGTGGTATCTGTACTAATACCAGCTGAATAGTACAAAGAACAACAAAATGGTGCATTAGCTGTCTTCAAACCAATACCTGACAATGTATTTGACATAATCAAATATTTATAACCCTTGTTATGCTGTGCAAAATACTCTGAAGCTACAGTAATGTGAATCCATAATAACCAAAGCATTTCATGCAGTGAAACAGCATCCAATGTTCCCCCGTGAATCCTATGGTGTATGAACCATAACATTAAAGGCCATATCCAGTATTCAGCACAAGCTGAAATATTAACATCTCAATTTACATACAAATTTCCATGTATCTAAAAGCAAAAAACTCTTTACCAAGCCATTTTCCTGTTTTGAATAATAGCTGGTTTTCTGAGATCCAGTTGATTGACTAAACAAAGACATGACTAGTGCATTAAAGCAATTGTTTATTGCCACTGCATCATGGCGTATGTATAATTTTGCTGTAAATGGTTATTAACTGATACAGAAACCATGGATTTGTATAATAGCTGGTAATCATTCTACCTCAGGATGTGCTTTCACCCTCATACACAGGGTTAAAGAATTAGAGTGTAGTCAATTACATTTAGCAGGTCACAGAAATTGATTTACTGGCTAAGGAATGGTTTTTTTGGGGGGTTTTTTTCCTGCTGGGCTTCAGCTGTGTGGTGGCATTCTGCTCACATAATCAAGGATGAGCGTTGCCTGTCTACCCAATCTACTACTTGGTCCCACAGGGAACGATGACTTCGAACAGGAAAACCTGCATGAATACTAATTTGCCTACTTGGCTTTAACAGCTTTTGCAAGCCAATCTCATAGGAATTTGTAGAATATGATGCCTTTCCATCTTTCCATATTAATTACCCCAACCGAAAATGGGGACAGCAAGAGATGGGGACGGAGGAAGAGAGCGAGAGAGGAAGAGTGTGTGAGGGAGAGAAAGAAAGAGAGAGAGAGAGAATCATGGGATAGCTCTAAGCAGGGACTCGCTGCTCTCATCCTAAATACGGTTAATTATAATGTGATTTGAAGCATCTCGAGCAGGAACCTGGCAATCTAGATTTGGGGCTCTATGACCACGGCTCCAGTTTGGGTCTCTTCATTATGGCTCAGCATAGCCGGCCCTTCTCGTCCCCTCAGACTGAGGATCACAGAAATGGACTAGAGACAGGAGTGAAACTGGGCCACGTTGGTTATGTTCACTCCAGAGCTGATTATTCTGACTCCTGAGCTCTCTCCTCTGACTGGTACTGAGACGGGCAAAACCAAATATAAGCACTGTATAATCAACAACTCCTTCTTTGCCAAAACCTATCTGGTCTTGCATGATGAACATTAGTATTTGTGTACATGTTAGCTGAATTTTGAATTTTTTCCCCACACCTTTTGCAGTCGTGTGTTTGGTTTGAACATGTGCCATAATGCGTATTTTACAATACGCCACGTGTCGTCTACATGAATGGAAGCAGTATTTGTTGGCAAATGAATCATATTTGGTGTGTTTCTGCAATATCCAGTATGACATGTTATAATCAGTGGCGAAAAGTAACTAAGTACATTTACTCAAGTGCTGAGGTACTTGTACTGAATATTTCCATTCCATGCCACTTTATACTTCCACTTAACTACATTACGGAGATAAATATTGTACTTTTTACTCCACTACATTTATTTGGCAGCTTTAGTCACTAGTTACTTTGCAGATGATTTATACAAAATATATTACTATAGGTTAAGCTACCTGGCAGTATTTAAAGTAGTTATGAACAGCCCCACCTATACCGGCTGCAACATTAGTGATACTTACACGTTAATGCATCAATAAACTTAACCCAATAATATATTATTCTGAAATGGGCCATTCCTCATAATGAGTATTACTGCTGTTTGCACTTTAAATATATTTTGATGCTAATACTTTTATTTAAGTTCAATTTTGAATGCAGGACTTATATAACAGAATATTTCATAATTCATATTAATGTGTGCGGGGACTGGGCCACGCATTTAATGTTAGCGGACATATGTTCCAGGTATATGTAAATGATTGGTGTCAACTTAAATATACCAAATAAAACAACAAGCAATAACGTTAACTTTTCCACTAATGATTTGAGGAAAGACACCAGCACCAACAGGAATAGTCATGTAAAATATTAAAATAATGTCGAACTGCTATTCAAAGAAAGATTTAACCTACTGTCTTTCTATGTGCTGGTACTCATCTTGTGCATCTTATTACCACTTTCAATGAAAAATGCTAACTATGCTAAAAAAGTAAATGTAGTTTTTATTTTGGAGGAAGTTGCACAGTGAACCGATTCAGAATAAATACACAAGCTATTGTGAACAGCCATGGTTATGTTGGTGTCAAACAGAAATGGAGACTGCGGTACATGTTGTACGATACTATAGGCCTAAAGCAAAAATATGGTCTTCCAATCAAAACATCAAAGCCTTCTGGACATGTAACAACCAACCCATAAAGTTACGGTATCCAGCTGTAGACAGAAGAAACTCAGTGCTTTTATATACATCCACTGAAATCCTCCATAAGGCATCATCATAATAAGGGTTTTAGGCGTCCATGCTGAACAGATTTTCACTTGGCCTTTTGTATCGGAGAATCTCACCTGGTCTTTGGAGTGGGGGCAGAGGGGAGCAAACCTTCCTGCCCCGACTATGGAGAGACAGCCTTCCTCTGTAACCCACTCTCATTCACAGACATCATTCATGTGCAAATCATCCTTGGACCTATTGTTCACCCACTGCGCTTTCAAATACTTGCTGAATCAAGTGATAAATGTAATGGCAGAGCTGGAGATATGTTCCAAATAGTGAAAAGGAATAATAAGACTTATCAGAGCACTGTCCAAAAGGGGAAAGCTAACTTTATACAACTAGCTGGAACAATAGCAAACTGAAATGTTTCAGTAATGCTAATGTTTCTTTCGCTTTGCACACTTTCTCTAAGCGAGCACAGTCTCCAAAACAGTCCTTCCCTCCCGAGATATTTTTCGCGGACACAGTCAAAAATGACAATTTCTTTGCTTAGAGACATTAGTGACATGGTCAAATGGTTCAAAGTCACTTGCTGTTATTGCTGGACAAGATTTATGATGCTTGGAGACAAAAAAAACAATAGAGTAATGACATTTTGTACTCAAATACAAGCAGGCTATGTTGATTAAAAGTACACTAAATCAGAGTACAGTAGAAGACTGACCTAAAAGAATTTCCAGTTACTTTAGAGCCAACCATTTTGATAAAAATTTTGTCCTCAAAAAGTGAAGTACATATGCAGCATTAAAATGATATAATTTGGTCATTATAACAAGGCGAGATGCTATAATGTCAGACTGTGATCACGACTTATATGGTAGACGCTTTATTTCTGTGTTCTTTGAATATCTAGATTAGTGACTGAAGTCAATCGGCTAATTACAATAGAACAGAGAGACGTCTTTCATGGAAGGCATTTCGACATGTCACAGTAGTTAAAGCAGGTGTAAATAATGAATTGAAGATGGCTGAATTCCATTGAGCTGCTTTGCTTTCTGGCTGTGTTGAAAATCACTCCCTCGTTCACTCATTCACAATCCCTTATATAGCAGCCACTCAATAGTTTACTCAATATTAAGCAGTAAATTGAGATTTCAGATACTTATGAATCAATGTCATTTTGTATGATGCAGGTGTTGCGCAGCGCCTCCAGGACACTATTTTCATTGTTCCGTTTTTGGATTTTTTTGAGGGCAATACACGCAGCACAAATATCCCCCCCCCTCGCACAAATAAAGTGGCAGAGGATACATATAGTGCATTATAAAGTAAATAGGGAGGGATTTTGGACACAACCCTCTTACTGTGCATCCAGAGTCACTGGTGCACATGAGTAGAAAGGAGCCATTGTTAATGTTATTAGCAACATCTGTGCTTTTCCTACAACAAGTCAAAATGTCTGCTGTGTACAAGCGGTAGGTACCCTTATCCTCTCCTCCTAGTGGTGCAAAACATTTAAAATTTAGACCAAGCGCAAAGGAAATGTTTTTACCTAAATCTAAAAGGGTTCAGCGACAATCTCCGACTCAGCATGTCAGGCAGAGGTTGATGGGAATTCAGCTATTTGTTTTTGAGGTATTTTGTTACGAACTGAAGAATTGGACAATGTTGGAACTGTAACTTGTTGGTGGCGCTACCCTTGAAAGTAGGGAATCATCTAAAATCATTACGATTCATCCTCTGTGGACAATGAATGTGCATACCAAATGTCATGCCTAGCCATGATCAACAGAACAACTGGCTAAGATTGCCATTCCTACACGCATGACGCCAACGTGGCTAATGGGCAACAGTGCTAAACAACATGCTGTATTCATGCACATTCATCCCGGTATTTTTAAATCCTGCAAACACTGTTACTTAAAGGTTTGATACTTGTTGTAGATTACTATAATTCAATATTGTTACAATTTCAGATTGATTGATTGATTCAGATAAATTTAGCCTACATTCTTGTCAATAGGCAACCAAACGGGGCGAAGCTGCAGACGAATTTCTGAAATTCACGATGACTCCTTGGAGACTCGGCTCGATTAAGCTGTGCAGACTAAATTGTTTTTGTTTCAACATTCAAGGACAAAATCATTAATCCTAGCCAAAGTAAACATTTTACCAAGAACTCTGTTGATCAGTGGAAAATTGTTTAACTCTATGGTTAAACAATGGTGCAGCTAATGGTGCCTGATCTCTTTGAAAAAGCCCAAGCTTGTGTAATCGAAAGCACAGCCCTTTGTCTCTTTAACACACATACCAAAGAAGCTGCAGAGGAGGCCACATCAGAATGAATGAATATTTAATTGAGGCCTATTGAAGCAGAAGATCAAAATGACCTTGCTCTAAATGATTATTCACTGATAAAAATAAAAGTAGAGCAGCGGAGAATGGGAGGCGCACACTCGAGAGCGTTGGTTTGTCCGGCAGGGAATATATTCTGTATTACACAAACACATAAGAGCAAAACCATAGCATTGTTGATGAATGCATTTAACTTTGCCACTTGCTTTCATCGGTGTGTCCCCCCCTCCCACTTACAGCTAACATAATATTCTTATTTGAACTGAAATCCAGAATGCATAATAGCCATTTTAAAAGCAAGACATTTAAAAAAAAAAAGCAACCATTGTTACACAGTTAATATGATCATTCACACATAGCATGCATGAAATCTACTGTTGTGGAGGAATAAACTATCCACTATTTCTTTTACTAGTAACACGAGAACAATTTAGACGCATGCATGAGACTCAGATGCAAGACCCCAATGAAAGAACAGTGACCTTTTCTTTTTTGGATGTTGTCTGGACAAAAAGCAGGTCAATCTGGCTTGTGAGGGAGCAAGACCCTCCTCTCTACTTTCCCGACACTCATGGCAGCAATTGGTGAGGGGGGGAAAAAGGGCTGAATTGATGTGGACTGAACATGAATGGCTTTAAGCTCAGTACTTGATAGCATGCCAGACTGAAAGGAACAGGCTCCCATACTCAAAAAAACCCCCCAAAACACAGTACTTGTTGCGAGCAGACATTCTGAAGGATATTTGTGTTATTTTGTGTTTTATGTAACCTTGTTTGGTCTTAGATGTTTGTTCCAAGGATTGTACAACACATACATGACAGTCCAGGCCACATTTCTAAACAACTGGCCATACTTGGATGACACATCATATTTGCAATATACTGCAATGCTACAATGAGCTTTGATTACAAAGAAATGTGTCAGTGATCTAAGATATCACTTTAAAGATCAGATTTGGGTGTCAGTTAGGCCTGCAACAAATGATGATTTTCATTATTGATTAATCTAGCGATTATTTTCTCAATAGATTTGATTCATTGATTGGTCTATAACATGTCAGCAAATAGTGAAAAATGCCCTTAACATGGTGAGACAGTCAAATGCCTTGTTTTGCCCCAGCAGCAGAAAGGTTTTCAGCTTCTTATCATAAAAGACAAAGAAAACCAGAAAAATGTCACATTTGAGTAGCTGGAAGCTGTGAATTTTTAACCATTTCTGCTTTAAAAAGTAGTCAAATCAATGACTAATTAAAATTTCAAAACTAGACTAGACTTTTTTTTTTATATCTAGTGTGAGGGCATTGAAAGGCAAGGGTTAGGGTCAGGACTCACTGTTTTTGAACATTGTTCAAGAATCAAACATCAAAGAGATCAAACGTACAAGGGACAATTTCAGTAGTGGACCACAATGCAACCGCAAAATGTGTTCTGAGACTGCTACAGTGCTAATTCTGGAACATCTAGGAAATTGATGAGGATATAAAAGCAGACTTAAGAGGGCTCACTTAAAACAGTTCATCACAAAACCTGGAATGCACTAACTGTAAAGTGTTTTCTCTGTGCAACTCACTAGTTTAGGTGATAATCTGAATATGGAAGCCAAATACTATTAGTCACAACCTTCTCTTGCTGCCTGGTAGCTGGTCTGTGATGTGTCAAACAGTCGATGACAAATACATACAGACAAACAGATGAGTCATAGCATTAAGCAAAAACATGGATTCATGTATTCACACATGGTTACGGTGCATGTTATTGTTATGCTCTCGCATTTAGCTAAAATTAATTTCTCAACTGCTACTGTAGGCTAAATGAGTTACAGAACATCATGTTAAACACCACATTAAAAGCCACACATATTGCTTCAGCAATGAGCCATCACTGGTCCAGTACGTCATTCTAAAAAATGTTACATGCTGAAGAAAAGGTTTCTTCTCTTCAATACCATGTGGTGATAATATGTAGTGAATTTGACCTCAACCTTTCACAATAATAATAATTATTATAAAAGCTCAAGGAAAGGTAATCTGAATGAACAGAAGTCTGACATTGCTTCTCACAGATGTTCTGTTGGGTTTGCTGCAACAACTGTGGTTTTCATTTTCATCTTAAATGGAAATGTGCTTGCAGTCAAGTAGTCTCTCTGCCCTTTGGTTTCACATTGAAGCAGTGGTTACACTGCAAGCTGACATGTTATTATGATCAAGGATAGTTATTTCTGATGCCTTCACATCTGATAGAGACAAAACCTTGAGTTTATCATTTTATAGAAACGCACAAGAAGCTGTAAGTCCACACTCATCCATATATTTAATAATCCATTCTAATGTCAATCGTGTCAACTTTTACAAGTGTCTATCTCTGCAACAATCATACTGCAGGTTTAATGTCAAAACACCCGGATGCCCCCGAAAAAGACCCAAGATTCTGACTTTGTGGACTATGGTTACTTGCCATTTATTTTTAGCATGTGAAAATAAACCTCATCATTGCTACACTGTCAATGATATGGCCCCTCAGAGGTGAATCATGCTAAAACATTATGGCCGGGATGTCATTTAAAGATTATAAGGACGGTATGCAAGATATTTTACAGCTGAATAATACTGAGCCCCACACTCCATTAATTCCATTTAATCATTTCAGAACCAGAAGAAATAAAATAAAATCAACCCCCCAAAACATTTCCCATCAGTGTCACCAGTATCAGTGTAGCATTAGAGCTCAGGGGTTGTGACACTCTTCTTGTTGCAGTGTAGGGACTGAGTGTTTGAACGCCATATTTTAAAGGAAATGGTCCTAATTTGGACCCATTGATTACTTATAGGATAGTTACAATTTGTCCAGGGGTTTTCCATCCTCCCTCATTCTTGAGACAATCAAGTCCAGTCAAAATGAACACCGGTCACCTTCACGAAACAGCTGCTGTAAGAATTGGGCTCTGTCTGATGATAGATACATGACAAATCAGGTAATGTTCCAAAGCTGACACTGTAATAGAGCCAGTATCTACATGAATGACACCCCTTAACTGCAAGATAAGACCTTAAACATCCTCCCATGACAGTCTGACTACATGAGCTGAATATCATCATCATCATCATCATTGTCTCTCTGGCATGGAACCAGAGAAGTTTTTTTTTTTATGTTATTGTGTTAGTACACATTAGTACAATATAACTCCACTTCCACCATGAGCTATCTGTTGCACACAAGTATCTGTTGACATGCTCCTTAACATGGATATTATGTTAGGGAGCCTTTTAGCAAACTCCAAATTATTCTGCCACGGTCCCTTTTCTGTGGTGGGTCAGTGCTGTCTGAAGCCATTATTGGTAATGAATGTGGAGTCCTACTTTAAAAAGGTTCAGGCATGTAAAGTCACCTAAAGCTGACTAATGGAATCCAGCTGACACTGAATGCCAGGGGCTTTTACCACATCCCAGAATGGCTGTTTTGGAAATTTACACTACAGACATAATGAACTATAAATGTAAACTTGGGAATGTAGCCTCCCACACAGTATCTCCCAGTTATTAATAGATACAGAATGTTCAATGTGCTGCAAAATGACAAATTGGAGAAGAGTATTGTGTGGTTTTGGCAACAATCCTGCTACTCGTGATTTGCACAGTACAGAGGAACTCAGACATACGTCTTTGTATTTCTGTTAAATGAGCACAAAATATTTAAAGAAGTAGCTGTGAAAATATTTGGAGAGCGTTTATTGGAGGTTCTAAATATTCGGAGTTTGTTAGCGCTACAACACTTTGTGCCCTGGGAGATGGGCCTCTTCAGCAGGTTCACAGGTCGCGCAGCGGCGTGCAGAGTGGCCATTGTGCTTTGTCATTTCACAGGTGACTCACATCATTACACTCGAGCATGCTGGAGGTAGAGCACTCGGAGATGCTTGCGGCATTTAAAATGCATGATTTTCAGCCTAGTGCAAACAAATCGCTTTAAAAGATCAGTTTAATCTATTTCGAGCTGTTATTATGAGCTGGGAGAGTTGTTCAGATAAAGAGACTGAAGCAGGGTTAACATCAGAGTGTTGGACAACTCTTCACATACTTTACCCAGCGTGAGAGCTGTCAACTTTATTATTTGTTTTTACGATACAGTGTGCATATGATTTACAATGCAGACCACTAAAATAATGGTCAGGGGGTGAATTACTGTCAGCCAAACTGCCAGAAATGTTGCAGTGATCTAATGTAGTGCATTTAAAAAATATCTGCGGGGAAATATCAGTCACAGAAGTCACCAATGTCATCTCTGTTTGCGTTGAAAGATCGAGGGCGCAAGGCTGCTTCAATCTCCGAGTTGCTGTCATCGGATTCCCCCCAGAAAGCTATGCAAAAAAACAGGTACAGAGAAAAAAACCCCCACACAATTACATTATTAGAGCAGAAAATGTACCCTTCCATGGTTCAAATGAAGTCTACATAATTTCTTTATGCAGTTAATTCTACACTCTTTTTACAAGCATCCCAGGTTTTTAAACCAAAACCAAAGCTCACCTTGAATTTGAGTTCACCATGAAAATCTTACTTGCCATTCCACCTTTTATACAGTCTAATTTGCCTTAAATCTCTGTCTTGTTCACTCATGGCAATAAAATGCATCTCAGGTGATCTGATCACAGCTGTAAAAGTCTAAATACAAATGTGTTCGCAGCGCCCAAAGGCACACAAATTGGGATCCAACTGCTCCCAAGGCATATTCAGAGGTCTGTACTGTTTATTTAATAAAACTGACATGGTGTCTGCATCTATTTGTCAACAGAGCAGTGAAGTGATAGTTGCTACTTAAGAAAAACGGAGATGCAGTCTGACACCAGTGGTCAACTGCAATCTGCCTCCGCTGGAACTAGCCACCATTTGGATATATTTAAATTTTTAAAAATGGTAACATAAATGCCATAACAAAGGCACTTGTCGGCTGTTCCCCATTAGAATCAGCCACACTATTTCCAGGTACTATTTAGAGCAGTTAATACACTGCACAACAGCTCCTTAAGCTTTTGTTTAAGGTTTGATTATTGATGTAAGAACTTCCCTAAAGTTGGACTGTTTTGGTTATTTGTCACAGGATAAGGTAATGCTTGCTGACAACATAAATCTAGGCTTTCAATAAGACATTTTTGGTTTCAAGGACATTTTTCAATTACAGAAATTTAATCAAATAGTCAAAGTTCGTGCAAAGCTAAAAATAAACAATTTCAAACATGTTCACACATGAAGCTCTTCATGGGGATCAGTTCGGTGTAATTAACCTTTATTTCGACATGGTGTCTTTACATGCAATTGAAATGACTTTGTCTATACTCACCTTTCGGCTGAAGAGCAGAATGAGCCTTTGAGTTAGTCGTCTCTTTCCTGCAACACAAGGACAGTAATTAGCCTTGTAAAGTTATTACCTTAGGCTTTCTTTGAAAAAAGAGCCACAATTTCACACCAGAAATAGCTAAAAAGGGAAAAGGCAGGCAGACAGTGCAGCAGGAGGAACTTCCTTGACTCCTGTTCTAATTGTGCCAAAGGACTTCCACAAGGCCTTCTTTATTCAAAAATAGTCCAAAGTCAGGGTTGCCAGGTTCCCATAGCTCTGGTGATATCTCTATGTAAATGCCTGACCTCCGAAAAGGCTTTGATCTACCTCGATGCATATGCAATAAGGCCCCCATTCCACTTTTAAAGGCCTCCTCTTTAATTTACATCATCACAGAGCCTATTCAAAACCCCACAATATAGCCTCATCATCTCCCAGGTTAGCATATGGCTTATTTGTCTGGACCTATCGGAGCTGTGTGGACGCTTTTCTTGGAAATAGGAAGGAACAAGATGCAGAGTTTTGAGCAGATGAGCTCTAGCAAAAAAAACAACAATTGTGTGGCGTGTTCCCCCATCTGCATCAATTCAAACCCATGGCCTCTTTGATTGCCATCCTCTCAATCACCCTCATCTCCTCATCTCTCCCTCAGCTAAGTCTTGGCACATGTGACTGTACATTGAGGATAAGGACCAAAACACTCTGGCTGCGTTCCAATCGCTATCTTCTAAACTTTACAGTATATTGCTGCTTTGCACCACTCAAGGCAGAATGAGAGGGGGAAAAAGATGAAACTCCCATCCCTAACTGTGAGCAGACTGTTTTGTGCTAAAAGCAATATAGCAGCCAGCAGAATCATTACAATATATCCTTTATATATTATATGTTGATGGGACTTCCTACAGGACCGTTGGATGATTCTTGCATGTGTTCAGACAGCACGTTGAACCTCCGGCGCTTCAAATGTTAACAAAGCAAAGCGGAGTAAGAAAAGCAGTGCCAAAATGAAAAAAATTAAATGAAAGCAAAAACAAGATGACAGATAACCAGCTGGAAAACTGAAGGTGCACTGCATTTGACGGCGTTGTGTTTTATTGAAATAGAGGATTTTGTTTACCAAAATATGTATTTTAATAGATCTATAATCAAATTTTGCAAAATACACTCATTTTGGTGAATGGAGAGCGGTGCAGATGGTAAATACTTTCCTATGTCGCCTATTTCTGAGTCCAAAATTATGGCAGGTACAGTTTGCAATATCTCCCTAGACTATGTTACATTTAGTTCATGTTTACTTGTCAGAGTCTTTACCTACTGACCATACTAGCCTGACAGCGGTCTTTACATGTGAACATGCTTTTCTTTTATAAAGTAAAGCTTTTGGAAGGTGAGTATAAAATTAAAAATCTCCCATATGTCCAGAAGTGACGAGAAGAATTTTTTCTTATAGCGCAAATGTAAATGCAAATGTAATTTTTTGGGTGGACACTAAGGTGAGGAATATGTATGTATCGCTCGCTACCTTTAAAAAAAAAAAAAAAAGGACATCACCCAGCAATCCACAATCAGCTCTTTAAACTGCATAAGAGTTAAAGTACAGACGTTGAAGCGCAGCTAAATCATGAGGACTAGTGCATCCATTTATTATGGCAACAGATCTCAACCAGACCCTGCAGCAGCAAAAATACAGCAGTAATCTATACGATTACTTCCTCTCCTCTGCCACAATAATGCCTGTTACAGAGTGTAAATTAGGCTTTTCTTTTCTTGAACTTCCCTCCAGGATGGGAATGATCCATCAGCTGTTCCACTTCAGTGAGGGACGGGACTGATTTCAAGACGGGTCTATTACCGTAGAGAGCTCAGTCTGGATCTGACCCCACCAATCTAATATTCCGTTTCCATAAACATTTATGCCAGTTCATCCTCTGCTGAGTTTCCCTTAATTGAGGCAATGATCTGAATATGTAAGACTGGGCTGGCCAGTGTTTTACAAGCTCTGGTAGACGGAGGTGAATGTAATGTGTAAAATGATGCAAATTACAGCTATTGTAATGTCCTCTTTTTTTCCCCCAATGCCTCGCTCATTCCCTTTCTCTGGCCTTTGCAATTGTTTCATATTGTTGTTTATCTCGTGATTTTAACAGTTTTTGTGTCTGCTATGCCTCACAGAGTCCACAACTACCTTAAAAATCGTATGATGAGTTTTATACACAATTGGAGCTTGGAGGGAAACGTTGAAATGTTTAGTCATCAGTGTATTTCCTATTTAGATTGTTTTTGTCAATCTACACCACACTGGCTTTCCATGGGCTGAGTTAAAGCTCCTAAATGTGCATAGTTTGAATCAGGTTGTCAGAATACAAGTTATGCTGGCTAGTAATGCAGCAATGTACAATGTGCAAATAACAATTATATTAATAAAAACTAGGACAATCATGTTGCCACATATCTCAAGCCCATTGTATGCACAAAGGGATGAAATTGGTACCATTGACGTGTTTCTTTAAGCATAACACAATGATTACTCGGCTTACTAAAATCCAGGGCTCTCTGGTGTAAATTAAGACTATTCTCTACATTTTTAGATCTGGTGTAGCGCTCTTCGTTCTTTTGTGGCATTTTGCTTTGTTTGCCCTGCGAGCAGCATTCTGATTCTGCTTTATACAATATTTTGCTTTGACATCTTTAGACATCGCTGCTGTGGAACAAACAGACAAAATAAAACTACTGCACGTTTCTGACAAATACAGGAGTGGTCAGTTGAGATTAAACTGACTGTATTAAACTGTGTCAAGAAAAGACCCGTTCAGCTGAAAACAACATGTTGTATAAAACATTTTCATGTACTAGTTAAAGCAGCACAGACATTTAGAAATATAAAGGGCTGCATTCACACTGTAACTGTAATGTCCATTTTATAACAATGTGCCCACATGGACAAAAGTATTACTGTACTTTCAAACTGCAGTCTAAAGTAAATGCAAAGTAAGACTAGGCTGTTTCTTGGAGTGATGCTCAATCCTACAGTCACATTAGGGAATGTGAGGACCGTCAGAGGAAATAATGCTTACCAAGCATTTAATACTGCCTTGCACAGATAGCACGAAAACTGCTTTTATTTACCCTGGCTTTTTTTAAGCTCCTGCCACCCACACACAAATGCTAATAGCACAATAGCACTTTTGTGCAGCGGTGCTTGTCTAAAGGTAAAGGGAGACCCATCACCTCATCATTCCCATCAACTCCTACTCCCATCCCAGCTATGACCCCGCAGAAACATTGTTTAGGCTCCGTTTAGATGTACTCTAACAGGCCTGAATGGTAGCAGGATATAGCCCTCAGTGGGGGCAAACAGTGAGAGGCAACTGTGAGTGCACTCTGAGTGGGCACTCTCTAACGTGTGAGTGCTCTCTGCTGGCAATGAGTAAGTACTGCAGCTCAGAGGAAGAGGCACCGTGCCAATGATTTCAACACAGTGGGCTCTTGTCCTGACTGGTGGCAGTCTAGTGGAGCCGGCCAGTGCAAGGGGTGGCTGAAGGACAGATCATTCATCTCACGCTACTCTCTTTTTCATAACCTGTGTGAGGAGAGGCGAACACTTACTGGCTTGTCCAACACATACGCACACGTCTAAAAAACGCGGGGAGAATTAGCACACATTTCAAAAGTGAACATTATAGCCACCTTTTGTCTTTTTCTGCCTGTATTTGCCTACAAACAGCTTCCAGCTATCACACCAAATTGATTTGAGGGATATGATGTTTGCATGGAAATAAACTGACCTGGAAATAAATTAGAAAGCTAAACTGAATGGACAACTTTAAATGAGCAAACAAAAAGGCACAGAAAGTGTTTGAAAGCCAACAAGATTTTTTTATATGGCAATCAGGCATTTTCTTACTGTTTTGAGGCCGCCAGAGTAGGACAGTGACCTCCTCTGGTTGGAGCCTCTAAATGCTGCCTTCCTCTACAGTGACGGTCCTGTTTGTCGACTTGTTGTAGACTTATTCTTCAGCCTAAAGTGAAGGAGGAGAACCACTATTGTCCAATGTTTTTGGGGCTGTTTTGGGGAGGATGTATTCTCCAAAATAAAATATTCACAGTACAAATTCAGTGCTGCCACATGTCCGATCTACTGCCTCAAGTCATACACTGCTCATTATTATGTTGTCTGTTGAATTGTTTCCATGTGTTTTCCTTCACTCACTGATGGATTTTAGAGCAGCAAGCCTCCATCTTTCAGTGCCTCTTTGTCTGTTACTGTCTCTCTGTCTCCCTCTATCTCCTGCTCTCTCTTTCTACCTCCCCCCCCTTCAGTCCTTTCTCTCAGCTCATGTCCCTCTCACCCCTCCATCCCTCCTCCCAGTGAGCTGTCAGGGATCCACACACACATCGCCTCCCCAGATGAGAGAGAGAGAGAGCGAGAGAGAGAGAGAG
>JAVQJF010080749.1:0-23424 GCA_036023855.1 Gadopsis marmoratus | reverse complement strand
AGAGTAAAGGGGGCTGAAAACATATGCAGGCCACACTTTTCACATATTTATTTGTAAAAGGTTTTGAACACCACGTATCATTTTCCTTCCACTTCACATTGATGCTCTACTGTGTGTTGTTCTATCACATAAAATACATTTAGGTTTGTGCTTGTAACGTCACAAAATGTGGAAATGGTCACAGGGTGCGAATACTTTTGCAAGGCACTGTAGCCGTGTTGCAGTAATGCCACACGACATTGCTTAATAAAGTTAGTAGTCACACATAATTTGTATTTGATGTAAAACAGAGAAACACATCATATGATTAGCATGTTTTGGACCTGGATATCAGACACATCCAGGTCATCTCAAGGTCATACGATAACACAGATGTTCAGGACACATGAGCCGTTCTTACCCTTCATCACAGTGATGGGGTCTTCTATCTGAGGTTTGAGCAGGTTGATCCCCATCACTGTAGCCAAGTTCTCCACGTTCATCTTATTCACCTTGGAGTGCAGCTGCACCTCGAACAAAAACCTACAGAACAGCAAGAAATGATCTCACAGCAGCTTTCAACCAGAAGGACCTCGTGAGATCTGGAAGACGACCTCTCTAACCACAAAGGCATTATGGTTTTTCTATGGAATGTCCCATAAGGCTTTTGTGCTCCATCTTCTACTCACCGGCAGACATAACTGAGAAGATTGTAGTTGATTCTAGGGAGAAGAGCGATTTGTTTTTCCAACTTTGCCCAACCCTGAGAGGACACACGAGCGAGGGGTTAAAGGTCACACACACTCACATGTACTGTAGCATCTTTATTTTGGTTTTAAATAAGCGTACCTCTGTGCTGCTGGAGACCAGCATCATGGTGCAGTCCAGGAAGTCTTGGTACTGAGTCCAGGGCACCACAGGCTCCGGCAGCTCGCGCAGGTACAGCTTGAGCAGTGATGCCACTGTGTGGACATCTGTGTCACTGCAGGTAATGAATGACACATAAATTACATTTACACCTCAAACACAGAACGCAACGTTAGAGCAGTGTTTAACTGTGGCAGTACATGCAGCCAGTACAGGTGGTATTTTATAAAACAGACAGTTTGCTTGATTACATGCTGTACATGGAAGCCTTGGACCCGTGTTCACTGGATTCTACACATACATGCATATGTAAGTTGTTATAGTCTTAACATCTTGTATTTTGCACTTGCTGGGATTGTAAAATTAACAAGGTTGTTTTTTTTTAATTGCATTGAGCAACTTTGCTGTTCTTGGACATTTTGGGCCTATTGTTTTATTCTTAACTGGTACCGTAGGCCTGGCCTCAGTTATGTTGTTTGGACTCTGACAAAGACGGGACAAAACTAAATCTTGTATTCTCCGTTTAATTTCTTTGGCCTGAAATTTGACATAAAGCATCTTTCAGTGGCCCTTGCTGGCTGCTCCACTGCATCACAGATAAACCAGTTAGGTTCAGTGAATGTTTTAATCAGCAGTGGTCTGTCAGAGGAGCTGGTGATGCTGAGTTATACAGGCTTCCTCCTGAGTGCCTGCCAGAACAGGATGTGGTGTCGCCTTCAGCTCTGAGCTGATCTATCAGCCGCTCTGCATCTCTCTCATCTCTCCTTGCTTTCTCAGACAGAGAAAACACTGATGCTGCTGATTAACTGAGGTTAGGACATTTTCTCCTTATATAGCAGTGACCTTCTTAAGCTCATCCATTTACCAACCAGGTTTAAAGAGGGCACAAAGCCGTGGTTTTGTGATGTGGCACTCCGCTGATGTGATGAATAAACCCCATTTTATATATATTTATGGCACATACATATCCACAATACTACTACTACTCACTTACAAGCTTTTGTGGAATCGCTTCAGCTTAAGGGCTTCCAATAAACCACAGGTGTAATATGGAGGTAGACAGTATTGAAATCATTTGTAAGAAATAGCTCATGACACCTGGGGAAGGAGGGCCTCTCTCCGGCATCAAAGGCGTCTCTGAACTGTTTGACAGCGTTGTCCTGACCCGGGAGGCGGAAGATGCCCTCCTCGTTCAGGCCATGTTCTTTGATGAACTCCACACACTTCTGTACCAGGATCGGCACCATGTGGTGCCCAAACCGTTGCTCATATGTCACTGTGTCCATGAGACTCTTTCCAAACACTGCAGAGAGGCAGACAGATGACATCTTGAAGCATCTTGAAGCAGCTTACAGTAGCTTAGCATAAAGACTGGAAGCAGGAGACAGCAACTGACCTGACTTTGTCCAAAAGTAACAGAATCTGCCTACCAGCTCACCAATCAACACATTATATCTTGTTTGTTTAATCCACACAAAAGCCACATTTTAAACAGAGCATGATGTGTTTTTCTTATTATTCTGAGCTGATCCAATCAGCTGCTGGTTATTCCTTCTTTTGCTGGCTTGTGGACAGAGCCAGGCTAGCTGCTTCCCAGTCTTTATGCTAAGCTAAGATAGCCAGCTGCTGGCATGAGAGAGATCATCTCGTCTAACTCTGGGAAAGTGAACAACTATTCCTTAAATTCCTTGAAAGGTCTAGCTAAATAGGAAAGTTGCAGTGTCATCAAAAAGCTGAGTTTCCACAACAACATAAGGTTTTACTGAACCTCCACTTGTTGGTACTCCAATGACCCTGCGCAGAGTGCGGACCCACTCCTCCATGTCACTCTGGGAGTTTGCCATGAACACAAAGGGACATCGCTCTCTGTCTCCACCTGAACCTGCAAAATGATGGGAAAATGTATCTTAGTACAGCAAAACCTTTCAAAGGGCCGACACGCCTGTCAGAAAATGTCAAATCGAAAGAAAGATTTCCAGAGAAGGTTGAGATTTGTATCAGTTCTTGGTAGTTCCTGAATTACTACTATGCAGGTAAGTGCTGTCTCCTGCAGACAGATACCATGAAGGCTCATGTAACCCAGTTCTTAAAGAGAGCCATAATTTAAAAACACTGGCATACAGAGCATGTTAAAGGAAGTTTTGTCTTCTGTAACTTGTGATGAAGAAAGAATAAGACAAAGATGTCCCCCAAAGACACACAGACGGTTGTCTCTAGGTGCTGCAATAAATATGGTGTGCAGTCAGCGGTGCTTACGTGGTATGATCTCGAAGAGGTATTTCCCAGGCTCATCTGAGTTCAGAGGGAGTTCATTAACTTTACTGAACCGCAGCTGGATGACTCCCTGGAGACCAAAAAGCACATTAGTGTAATGTCCAAACCAGAGGTCAGTCGTGTCAAGAACCAACCACTAACATTTACATTCATTCACAGAACACCGTATGCTGCTATTAATATGAACATGTAGTAGTTCATGTATGTCTAATGTAGTACAGGCCTAAGCAGGGATTTTCACTGCAGGTGTAGCGGCTTCATTTATTGTGGTAAGACTGAATGACAGTTTGTAGATGTTCAACATACTGACAAATGCAAGCAAATGATGACTGCTGATATATTTTCATTTGGTTTAGTGTTCATGTTCTATGGTTTCACATTACAGCATGTACAGTACAGTGTGTTTCCTGTGTCACCATGTGCCCTTCCTCTATCTCCACAGCCCCACTCCTGTATTTCTGTTTTACAACCAAAGCCAAATGTGGAAGTGACTCTGAGACTTTTGCAGCAGAGGACGTTCACTGTCCCTGAATGCAATTTTGACCATTTTCTTTTCACATTTCCATGAAAGCTCCTCTCCCTTCCTGTGCCACTATCATCATCTTTGTAAGCAGGAAGTAAATCGGAAGGAAGGGAGACAAACAAACATAAGAGGAGAGGTGAACTGCAAACTTGGCAGCATGGTGCGATCGTAGCACATTTCATACCGAAAGAAATGAAGCGACCAAAGAATCAAGGCCAGAGTTTATTTACACGTTAATGTGGTCTGCAGATTTGACCACACTCGCTGCATATGGCACACTTCCTCCTCCACAGGTGTAATGGCATCACGAGAGTGTAATAGTATTTTTGAAAGTTCGCACGACATGCAAGGAGAGAAAGAGCATGTTGTGTTTGTCCTGCACAGACACGCATGGTGATAACAGAGACTACAGGGTCCTGGCTGGATGCTTGTTCAGTGTTAAAGTGGATTATATACTGCAACAAAAAGACTTTGAATGGCAGGAGGCCTCTATTGTGAGGCTTCAAGCATCATTCATTTTGTTTACAGGAAGTGTGCAGAGTTAGCCACACAGCCAGAGTGTTTGTGGTGCTGATTGGAAATGATAAAGGACACATTTCTAATTAATCTATGAATTAATCTATGAACAAACAAGACATTTATTGCAAAACATACTAACTTTAGGTGACTAAATGTTGTAGTTAGATGATGCTGGTTTACATCCCTGAATGTTACAGGAGCAGAACATCATCATGTAATAGAGGTGCAGAAATGATTTTGATGACAGTCCTGTTCTCACATATAAGTGATTTCAAGAGAACAAACATGATAAGTAGCATTAATAAGGGCTAAAACAGTGTCTGACCTGGACAGTGGTCTCCTTGTCATCTTTGTGGTAGGTCAGAGTGCTTCCTCTCAGCACAAAGTAACGCTGCTGCCAGTTCTTGACTAAAGACCTCTGCTGTTTCTTGAGCCAGCCAGCCTTCAGCGGCCTCTCCATGGACCTGGTGGAGCGGGGCGAGCCCGGGCCAGGGCCTCCCTCTCCAGGTATCACACTCTTGGATCGCGCTGCCAAACACCACAAGAAAGCAGTTGGTAAAAGTGTCATGAACAGCGTGTCGTGTCACAGCCGGAGCTGTGGAACATCACTACAACAGCAGCACTACCCTCAACTGCAGCAGAGCACTTCCTCTTCTTGATATGAATATGCATCAGCCTATCAAGGCCGAGGGGCCTGCTCACTGAAGCCTATTTTTGTTCCCCACATATACAGTTTCAGGCTGAAAGGAAACTGCTGGTCTGGGCCGACCAGTTTCCTGTGGAAGGTGCATGAACGCAGCTGTGATTGTTCTACAGAAATAACACTCGGTCCGCAGGAGACTGGGCATCAAACAATAAGCTAGAAAGGCTGGAGATTAACTTCTGTGTGGACCTGAACTGAAAGTGACAGAGAAGTGTCATCCTATTTTGAGGCTGCTTACAAATGTCACCCTTTACTGATACTTGTCACTCTTGATTTCTGCGCCTGCGAGAGGCCAGGATGTGATGGTTTAAGGGAGTGATGAATGGGCAGAGGCAGAGGCCTACGTGGTCCAGAGGAGGCCGACTCAGATGGAGGAACACGCAGGGTGGCAGGACCGCAGAGATAGCTGGACTGAGATTGAGCAAAGTTGCTCAGTTGTTCTTAAATTCACTGTGTCTTGTTAAGCAAGATGATAGAGGGTAAGAGAAGAAGAAGGGCCACACTGGGGTAAACAGGAAGCCGCCACATCATCGCCAGCGGGCCGGCTTTGAAGGTCTCCACCTAGAAGCTGGAGAGTCTTTGCTCTGATTTTAATAGCATCATTCTGCCTTAATTAGCGGAAAGTTAAAGTGCTGTTGAGAAGCCGGAGCCCACACACAGAGGCCAAGTTACACCCTCAGCTGACAAACACAACTCCTTTTAAACTGGACTCGGTTCACGGCGAGCCTACGGTCCCACAGCACCTCAGACACGTGTTCAACGGCCAACAGCAAAAGGAATTCTTGTCAAGTTTTTATACAAACAACTAAAACTAAAGACATTTGCTATTTCATCAGATTTCACGGTTAAATATTCACCTGAAGAAACTTAAAATTTGGTGTACGAGCCTGAAATTCCATCATCACGCACAATAAATAATTGATAATGGGATGGAGACTGATGAAGATTCAGGCATGATACGATTAACAACACGTTCTTGCTTTCTTAGATGAGGAGATGCCACTCTCATGCCTGTCCTTTAAATATGAAGCCAGCAGCTGGTTAGCGTAGCTTAGCATAAAGACTGGAGACAGGGGGAAACAGCTAGCCTGGCTTTGTGTAAAGGAAACCTCACTAATAAACACTTCTTGATTAGCCCGTACAAAAACCGAGTTGTGGTGAAAACAAGAAGTTGGGGTTTTACAGGCCACTTTTGTGCTGGGCTACATTTGTTTTTATGCTTCAGACAGAGCCAGAAATGCCATTTCCCTCTGTTTCATAATTTCATGCTAAGCTAAGCTAACTGGCTGTAGCTTCATATTTTGCTGGATTTTGTCACCCTTGGACAGAGCCAGGCTAGCTGATTCCAGTCTTTATGCTAAGCTAAGTTCACCAGCTGCTGGATGTATCTTAATCTCTAGCATACAGACATCAGAGTGGTATCAATTTTCTCATCTAACCCTCGACAACAAAGCAAATAGGCACATTTGCCTACACTTGCATGAAAGTGCAGCTAAATGCAATTCACAGTGTTAGCAACAGTCAGTCAGTTTATCTGTCAATCAAGATTCGCTCCTGCACACTGACAGGTGTGTGGTTGTCCTTTAAGATCTTTATGAAAGGACAGATGCAGTAGCACACACACACACTTACATACAGACAGACAGACACCGAGTCAGAGCTCTGCAGAAACTGAGCTCTTGCATCAGTTTCCTGCTCAAAGCTTTCGTCACTCTGGGTCCCAGGGAATAAAATCATCACCCGCCGTGGTCCACAAAACATCTCAAGGTAAAATAATCATGAGGGGTCACCAGCTTTCAGGAAGTTAAGCTTTCGCATGAAAGCAAGTGCATGAGAACGACTCCAGCAGCAACATGAAGCAGACGAAAGAAATGTGCTACAGGCAGCAACTTCCTTCCAACCCAACCGATTGTAAAAATGATTAGAGCACAAGTGATGCATGTTGTGAACAGCAGCAGGACTGTACTGCAGATTATTCATCCATTCACTGCTGCTGTACAAACCTCTTTTATCTGAATGTTGTAACTGTCATGGCAGCCTGAGAGGAAACGGGGCACGTTGTTCCACCTTCTACAAACGCTAGTCAGCACAGTATCATTAAGTCTAGACTGCTGCTGCACGGTAACTTTACAGCACATGACTGCACACACACACACAGATTGGTCAATGCCTTATTGCAACCACTGGGAGTGACCTGTGAGTGACTGAAGGCCAGCACTGTAAAGTTTTAAAAGTCAAGCTGTGTTTTAATATAGAAAGAATTCATTCTATATTCGATGACAGTGATTTGTGTAGAAAGAGGTGTAGAACAGCTCTGGTGGTTAATCACCACCACACAGCCGTCAGCAGGCGAGCAAACCCACACTGACAAAACAAGCTGCACAATCAGCTTTTATCCAGTTTAACGTTGCTCCATGATCAAACACGCATTTTCACTTATTCCAACACTAGTATGATGGCACCTCAGTTATACTGTATATACCAGTTATTAATATGCAAACATATATGTATTATTGAAGATATGGAGAAGCACAAAGTATAAAGTGCATGTCTGCTATATACATCGTTTTACTCTAGACCATCCCGAATAAAGAATTAGATTATCCAGCTTCAACGAGCCCAAAATGTGCAGTAAGCACTGCATGCACACTGCTGACAGCGAAGGCAGCACGGCCACCAGCTTACCTATCCGAGCCGTCTCAGCCTTGAAGGTGCTGAAGTCCCAGTTGCGAGGTAGTTTCAGAGACATTGTCCTTAACTCACAGGGGTCAGTGTTTCATTTCACAGCTTCAGCCCACCAGAGCGCACACACATGGATACACACTGAAAACACACACAAACTGGAGATTTCGCAGATCACACTTCCTACTTCCTGCGTGTTAATCTTTCTTCTTCCTTTTTTGTTTAGCCCTTCAAAACGCGTCCCCTCATGTTGCCTTTACTTCCACGTTCGTACTTGTTAGTGCTGTATAAACGGCTGATTCACCTAAACGCGCTAGGCTCCAGGGGATATGTAGTGGCGCTTTCAAATGACTAATGCTCTCATGAAGAAAAGAAAAACCCCACGGGTGTCTTCATAAAGGAAACGGTTGTTACCTCTTGGTTTGACGCCTCACAGCTCAAGCTGCAGCAGAGTCTGTACTTACAAAGGTGCTTCTTAAGGTCAAAGCTTGAGGAATCATCTACTGACCCTTCATACAGCAACTGCATGAAGCCCCCCCCTACAAACCACTGTTATAAAACTGGTCAGTGCGTAAGGAAATCAACTGAATATCTATTTCAGAATGGGGAAGAAACCCAGTCACACACACCACGTTGTCTTTTTACACCTTTTATTTTCTTTGAACCAAGGCGAAGCACATTTTCAGCATCAAAGAGTACAACTTTTCTCTGGACAAATGTACAAGTCAACACAAACCATTGCACAGCTTAGGAATAATATATTGAACTCAAACAGCTTTGTAAGAGAATGTCTAACCACAAAGGGAGCCTGCAGTGTGGGGACAGACTCCTTTTGGGTCCTGGCTCAACAGCAAAGTGGTTTTGTGTGGATTCAAATGGAACAGAGGTGTTTCCAAACAAAACTGTCAGCTTTTATCCTTTATATTCTGCCTCCCTGTGAGCAAATCTTTACTTTGGGGGCAGTGGA
The DNA here is from genome assembly GCA_036023855.1 of Gadopsis marmoratus. Lineage (NCBI taxonomy): Eukaryota > Metazoa > Chordata > Actinopteri > Centrarchiformes > Percichthyidae > Gadopsis > Gadopsis marmoratus. The sequence continues at coordinate 14,910 of JAVQJF010080749.1, read as the reverse complement.
ACGTATCAAACAGCAGCAACCTGTCTGCTCAGACGCAAGAGCTGCAGCGCTCTCTAGTGGCCGTCTGTAACACGGGACAGAGACATGGCAGTAGAGCTGCAGGGCTAAATCCTCCAACACTGAACTTAGAAGTATAAGAGACATCAGTCCTCACGTTCTGGAAGGTTCCTGTTAATTCAAAGGGAGTGTCTGCGTCGCAGTGTCGACACACGATAGCTACAGAGAAAAGCCACGAAAACACCCGACTGCACTAAAGTCACAGCAAGAAAATACTTTCTGCCATCTCCTTACTCTCTCCTAACGGCAAATACCTTAAATAATCCTCTACCCTTTCTAAACAGCTCCTTAAATGTGCAATATAGTAACTCTGAAAAGGGTTTGCTGACAGTAAATAAGATAAATACAGTTACGTGTAAGACTGGTTTGACTGATATCCAACCAAAGACATGATGAAACGACGTCAAATATGGGGCAAAGCATGTAGTGATGCTTATTGTTACAAAATATGTGAATCTTTGAGGACCCAGTCTGAAAAGAGGAATTTTAAGGTGTCAAATATTTCCAAAATGACCCTGATCAACACTGATGCAGCATTTTATAGATTACCACATTGAGACACCTCGATAGTGAGCTAACATGTGAATGTTCATACTGCTGTTTGCTCCAATGTGCTGCTGGTACATTAACTTCACTCAACCTCCAGAGTTCATTTGGCACTCAAGGATAAATCTGTTCTTTTCTCTGATTGGACAGAAACCAACAGCTGAACGTGCACAAGCATGATGGGCAGCCTGCGGTGATTGGCTGGTTAGAATGACCAGAGTTGGACCCACATACACTGAATAAAACATTACGTTTGCTGCAATAAGCACCACCACTTCTCCAAACACTCACAAACCCTTTAACAATCGAAGCATTTTGGAGTCTTAAGTTTGCGCCAAAGTTACTGACACCAACAAAAAGTCTTTAAATGCAAGTGGATTCGTTGTCCAGCGGCTGCACACTGCAAGTTATAAATAACTCAGATGGCTCAGACTTAAAGTAAAACTATTTTCAATAAAATCATGATAAAAACGTGTTCCACTTCAATAAAAATGAACAAACCAGGCTGTGTTGGCAGTGTTAAAGGAGAACTCCAGCAATTTAGTCTTCCACTTCCAGAAAGTTGGGGAATTGCGAGAGATAGATTCAAAGAATTGTCATCAAATCGATGCATCAGAGGCTGAAATCTGACTTGTAGTCCCTAAGATGGGTTTAACACTTGGTCCTACATTTCCCAAAATGCACCACGATCACTTTTTGTAACACAGGCTGTCTGTTATAATTTTAAGTCTCCAAGAGCAATAACCCCGATGACATCATCAGGGTTATTTTCCATTTTCTCAGACTTAAAGCTCCCGTCGCCACCACAGATGGCAACTTAACTTCAGGCTGGGGTCATTTACAACGGCCAAATAAACAGAAGTGACTCTTCTGCTTTTATATTTCACCACCAGATTAAACAAACTGTTGCCAGTGGTAACAGTATCACAGAATGCTGCTGTAAAAGTAGCAAAGTCGAACCCGAGCATCAGATGAACTGCAGGTCAAGTTGATCATCATATTCTGGGTTTCTGCTCTCGCAGCAAACTTACAACACGTACTGGCAGCGTAGAAGCATCACTGTGCCTCACTTGTCCTGCCGCATCCCAACAATGTCACAAGTAGAAGCCATAACGCAACAATCCCACCAGCTTACTGAGCAGCAGCTCCTTGTTGGAGACAGAACAGGTCGATTCAACCAAAAAATTAAAACATGATTGTGTTCAGTCTCTGAGCAGCTTTCCTGCTGTAGCCATGAAACAGCAGCCCGGTGAGGGCAGATTGTGACTGTTCTGCTGAAAGGGGTACTGGCATCTTTTCATTCATAATCACATTGCATTGCTTACTGCTCCTTACAGCACATTGCCAACTCAGACTGAATTCTGTATATGGAAGATCCCGTCAAACACTTCAGGGTAACTTAGCCGCTCATCTTTCGGACATTACTGCTTCACAAAACAAGATATTATGATGTCTGTGCTTTGGCTGAACAGGAGAGGCTTTGAAATGATGACCGGCAGCAGGAAACAGGTCACACTCACACACAGACATGCACGTGGCAGATGGCAGTCGGAATAAAACAGACAACATTAAGATATAATAGAAGATACCAAATATAAAAACCATATATGTATAAATAGAAACAATCACAAGAAAGAAAATTAAAACTCCAATTTGGCAACAGGGTGCAGCTGGGGTAACGATACAGTGAGTCAGAGGGCCGAGCGCAGTGCAGTCAAACTAAAACACTAAAGTCAAATATTAACACACATTAATAGGTATATAGAGGTTATCCTGTAAACAGGGAGAAATGTACAGCTGACCAACACTTAGTTCAACAGTGTCAATAGATACAAGTTGGCTATAATGGAAATGTGTGACAGTACAGTAATTCACTAACTCCACCTGAAAACACTGGGGTCAGAAACATGATGCACAGACTGCATGAACACCCAAATCAAACGGAATGACCCAAGGCTGTGTTCTGTTGTTTTCTCTCCGATGTGTCCTCGCTCACACAAAGAAATGCCATCCTTCCCAGAGCTCCAGGGCTGCGCGGGGCCCTCGGGTGCCTCCCTCCTCTCTGGTGTCCCTCTCAGGGTGAGCCGGTGTGGGTGCAGGTGGCTCTAGGCGGCAGCCTCCTCCAGCGCTGGCAGCAGGCCCTTCTCTGTCAGGTGAGCCTTCAGGGAGTTGAAGATGTGGAGCTGCTGATCGACACGGAGGGCCAGGAGCTGCTGAATCACCTTGCTGGGGTTGGGACCCCTGAGAGGGGGGAGAAGGTAATCAAACATACACTCAGCAGAATTGTAACAGTCTGCTCCAACGAACGCTTCAGTCGTTAGCATGCCCTGCTTACTGGCTTACCTACGTCCAAGGCTAAGAGTTAGCATGTCATTAGCTGATAACACCATTTTGTGGCATTAGCAAAAGCCCTGTTCAGGACAGGTACGTCTTCTGTGTGTGTGTGGCAGACGGTCCTGGATGCTACTATAACAGCGTTTAGGCTAACGTTAGCGGCTATGTACTGCTCTTATTAATTACTGGGTTTAGGGGAAGTTTAGCCTCCAGCAACTGCAGCCAAACATTTCATTTAGTCCTGGTTCACAAAGCCATTTCTCTTGTGAAGCCAAGTGTACTGTTAAAAAACCCATAAAGCATAAAACTGACCATGCAGTTGCTCGTTATTCTATAGTAAGCATCCAAAAAAGGGTTATGTAGGAACAAACTAACAGTCTGATTATACATGTTTCCTTATCATGAAGTGCTGTTAAAACTAATGCTTAGTAGCTGCCCTGCAATACCTGGAACCTGTAAGCTTTAGCTGTACATGACATGACAGTGATTTAGCATATTATCTATGTAGCCATCAAATGCATATTAACAGCCTTCTGCAAGGATCGCATTTTAAAATGTGTCAGCTGGAGCCATTAAATATTCAACAAGGGAGTGTTCAACTGACTCACTGCGTTACTGGTAATTGGCATGCTAGCTTGCTACAGCTCTCTACCTGTCCCAAATCAAGGACCCATTGTGCACTTACCTGATGAAGCTAGCGATGTAGACATTAACAAATGTGGCCATGAGGTACTGGCAGTCAAATCTGTCCATAATGCCGCCATGACCCGGGATAGTGTTGGCAAAATCCTGAAAGGACAGAGGACAGTACATGTGCTGCTCCTCTGGACATAATGTCAACAGAGCAAAGTCCACAGACATTCACTGATGGAATATATGAAGCTTTGCAAATATACAATATTTTACAAGTAATTATGCACACAGTAGGCCTACACTCTACTAATCTACAGTTGACATCACAGACTCGAGCAGGTCGACACCACGTAGACTACACAAATACGACCCTCTGCAGCAGACTGACAGTGAGCACAGGCCTCCTTCAGCCCTACCTTGATCTTGAAGGCTCTCTTGAAGCCGCTGGCAAAGAAGCCACCGAAAGGTCCCACGATGGAGGCAAAGGAGGAGAGAGCAATGCTGTGGATCTGGAACGGATACAGGCGCACTGTGGTCTGTGGAGACAAGAAGGGAAGTGTTGGACCCAAAAAGCAACCAGCTGCTGATGTGGGACTGCCTAATACAGGGCTCCTACACATTCTATTACTCATTTAGCATCCTTTCCCCTTTTCTGCATTTCATAGCTGGTCCATATGTGAGCTGAAACTACCAACTAGGTCCTGGCATAAATAAAAATGATTCTTCACAAAAACATTACACATTAGTAAACCTTTACAGAGCTGATGTGCCGCATCAGTCAGGCATGGTCCCCCTCCAAAATGTTGGATATGATTCTGAACAAATACACTGTACTACAACAGAATATGTTGGATCCCTCTTACATTTTGGTAAACTGGCACAACATACTGTCTTTGGAAAAACAGCCATTTCATTCTATCATGTTCACAGTAGTTTGAATGGCTCGTGGCGCTGCAATGCAAAGAGGCAGTCAGGTGAGTCTTACCCATCCAGTGACAGACTCCAGGATGCTGGGCAGGGCGTAGTCCTGGAGCTGGAAAAGCTCCGGTGGCTCACAGTCCACCTGGAAACTGTTGGAGTCGTTGTTGAATTCCACTGGACACACAAAGTAGCGGCAGCCAGCCATCACATAGGAGAGCTGGGAGGAGAGCAAGCTTCAGATACTCTGCAGTCACATCACCGGCCTGTGGCTCTTATACAAGGAGCCCAGTAACAGAGACGAGCTGCACTGCTGCCAAATGTTAGTTCATGTTTATTATAGCTCAGAGATTACATGAAAGCTTTATTTACATGCTGGGAACTCACAACAAGCAAGACACATTTGAAGCTAGGTGGCTATCATTTCCACCAAAACCACCTTGTGGGAACATGCCAACACGAAGGTGGGGGTCAACACGGACAAAATGTGGAACACGCTATAAAAAGGCATGAGATAAAAATCCCATCTTACCATGATGCCAAACACGATGGTGGAGAATAATCCACCGATGAATCCCTCCCATGTCTTCTTAGGTGACAGCTGCAGAGGACACAGTCAATGTGCGGATCCCACATTAATATATCATCACAGACCACTCACTGCTCTTTGTGTGTCCAAAACACAAGTCCATACCCAGACCTCATGGACACTGATTATGTTTGCCCCACAGTACGGACTTGCCCTGGCATTACAACCAAACCTGGAGAATTATCTTCAAATATTGGGCAGTCATTTACTAGCAGCATGCAAGATCGATAGGGGACATCTGGTGCTTGTATTAATGGTTTATAAAGCTAAGAATAATGGTGATACGACCAACCTTGATGAGAGGGGTGCGGCCGAAGAAGAAACCAAACATGTAGGCCATGATGTCATTGCAGATCACACAGGAAATTGGCACAATGAACCTATTCAGAGAAAGAAGAGTTTAGTCAGAGTCGTGTGTAAAAATATGTTTCATGAAACAAGACGTGTGTGGTAAGACAGTGGTACTGGTCACTTGTCTGTATGTGCTCACAGCCCAAAAACAAACACAAAAATGTAACGGAACTAGGCGTTACTTCAGGAGAAGACATCAGAGAGAAGGCGAGGTTTCACTGTGGCTTTAGTTCAAATGTGCAGTATCAAAAGGTGATAAAGGACTGTTTACGCACCAGATCATCCCCTCAAAAAGGTTGTGAATGATAAGGTGAGACTGGGTCACCACAATCAGCAGAGTCACATGGGTCCAACCAAACTGTGAAGACAATACGACAAAATGAATCAATAGATAGGGTCAGTGCAGCCTATCCACAGGATGGATGCTGTGCTGCATGCTCTTTGAGTTACCAAACATCAATTGTACCGTACCATTGGATTTCTGGTCAACACAACCAACTGAACACAGTTCAGACGTTTATTAGAGCAGTCCCACTTCTCCATACACCTGCCTGTATGTAGCTAGCCCTCATCAATAACCCAGCAGCCTTGAGGCTGGGGGGCACTTACCATGTAGAACTGAAGGCGGTAGTGCTTCTTCACCAAACTCAGCACAAACATGCAGAAACCTGCAACAACACGACATACAGTGTTTGAAACACTAAGGGGACTGACATGCCTGAAAGAAAAGGGAGATTCACTAAGTTAGAATCACAGTCAGTGTTGGTAAGACTCCTAAACTAAATTTAGCTTGACCCATTTCAGACAAAGAGTCCCTGGAGCAATAATACTGAGATGAGAAGAATGTTACTAAGTAGAGCACATCTACAGCATGTAAAGAACGTCTCATGAATATGCCCAAACACTGCAGATTGGAGCAGTTTCCGGCACCATCATCTTCAAAGCCTCTCTGCTTGGAGACGACGTGAGAAAGCCGGGCAACTCGGTTTCACCTTGTATCTAGTAGGCAAGAAGCAGCAGCAGTCAGGGTGCTTCCTTCCTCTCCACATCCTGTTTGGCATCAGCCGGCAGCTGTAGTAGCACTGAACTACTAACTGACAACCTGCAGTACAGGAAGTGGGACTTCTCCAGTCAGCATGGCGCCTGAAATAACCAACTCTCAAGTACTGAACCGAACAATCGAGACCACAAGGTTTAATATTCTAAATGTTGACATTAAACTTTTGATGATAAACAGAAATATTGGACACTACACACACATTTATATTTCCCTTCCAGACAGCCTAACTGATCAATCACTGTCATCTGCTGAGAAAAGCCTGACAGATCTCGATGCCATCTTGTCTTTGTCATCAATTTATGTAGCATGCGACAGTCTAAACAGTAGTAAATATGACCTTTGCCTCTTCTCTGTTCCCCTTAAGTTCAATGGTTTCATTTGATAATAATGTAAACGTGTTCATGTCTTTGGCCCTGAGGACCTTCGCTACGTACTAGACCACCCTGTGGCACCTTTGCTTATGCCACAATAGACCTTGGAAACCCTCTGCGTGGCTGGGGTTGGGTAATAGGGTTTCTGCTCTGTGGACGACTTCTCTGCTTAGCCATCAAACTGTCAGAGCAGGCAAATATACTACAATACCTGGATGAACCCATGTTTTTGTGGCCTGCTGAGATGATGATGTGACACATATACTGTGAAAATTCAGAACATATTGCAGGAAGTTATTTCCATTAACTCTGTGTTTGTACCTGTGAGGTAGAGGGCGAAGGAGATAAAGCGGTGGTATTTGCTGAGGATGCGAAGCGGCTCCTCCCTTTGCACAAGTGTGAAGAAGTAGTCTGTCACGGTCTCACCATAGAAGAAGTAGTTCACACACAGCAGGAAGTACCTGTGGGGTGGAGCAAATGTACACATCTCACAGCTTTTATGACTCTGTATTCAGCATGCCTGCAGAAAAACCAGTGAGACACTTAAATCTACTGTGTGAATAGTGCGAGAAGACCACATGTTTTAGTTACTAGCTGTACGTGGGCAGCTTTGGCTTTTCTGGCTCACGGCATAGTGAATGTCAGAACGCTGCTATCTGTCGCACTATGCTCTACACCACTATTGCTGCAATCAAACAGCACTGATGAGCCACATTTTTATTTTATTTGCCATTTCTGCTGATGGGCTTCATAATCTACAACATACTAGAGATTTAAACAGGTCAGGAAACAAACCTCAGGAAGTCTGCAACGAGATAAAGCATGAGACAACACAATAAGAAGGAAGCAAGCGTGGAGACTTGCTGCGTTCGAGCCCTCACCAGCTCAGCGTCCTGAACCAGGGCAGGTGGTAGGAGTGGTACACACTGTAGCCGATGGTGATGATTTCTTGGAAGCACTTGATCTGAACACAGAGGACCTGCGCAGAGAAACACTGCGTCACCAGGGACGACACTGCTGCAGCATCAGGACTCTGTGTGTGAGAATATGTCCTGGTGTCCTAGTGACACAAAATGGCCGACGGGCCTATTTCCAGGGATTTCCCAGATGACAGGAGGGGCAATCCTGAATGTTACTAGAGAGCCTGGATCCCATTAATCCAAGAGGTTCCATTTTCTATTTGTGTGCTACAGTTCAACTGAGTGTGCGGAGGGAAAATATGAACCTTAACACACTGCAATGCATTGAGAAAATGAGCTGTGCCCCTGCCTTAGACATAAAGATGTAGCTATGAGATCATGGTGCAAATTTGTCACGGTCATCTTGAAGTCAATTCCCCACTGGGGTTTCAGTCCACTGAAGCTAAAGAAAAATAAAAAATAAGGTACGATTTCACATTTCCTGTACAGCAACAGAGTCATGGTGTCCGAGCATTCGCACAGCACCATCAGCGGTGTTTGTACTCACAATCATCATAAGCACCATGGGGCCCAGGTAGATGATGAAGAAGAAGAAGGAGATCATGGCAAGTGTGAGGATGCCCCGCACCCACCAGTTCTTCCATCTGAAGGAAACGCACACACACACACTTCAGCTCAAAGTCACAACACACAAGGTAATAAACATAACTTAATGAAAATGTACAGGTAGAAGCCAAAAGGGAAGGAAAAAGGTGTCTTGTCAGCTGTGTTGTGTGATGGGCACAGATGTGTGAGGTAAGGTGGCATAAATTGCATTCAAGACATCTGGTTGACGCTTGATGACCTGGCATTATACGTATTACCTAGAGTTAAATCAGTGGTGACGTGCCAGGTTTGATATTAACAATGCTCCTGTCAGGAATTCAGGCTCAGCTACATGTGAGGATCCTTAGTGTGAACCGTGACTCCTCCACACTGTAGTCGTGCTGCGACGCTCTAAACGGAACAATGTATGGACTCAGTAAGAAAACAGAATACAGAGCGGCTTCTTAGAGAAAAGGAACAAAGTCAAACTTCCAGAAGATTTTTTACCTTTTACTGAGCATGCTCAGTAAACACCAACACTGTCTGTAAAGAAAGCTTTAATTACTGTAGACCAAACTCAGCAACATGGTTTTCTCCTCAGCAGCGATGTACCTTGAGGAGAGTCCAGACAGTGCCTTGTTCAGAACCACGGGGGTGTCATCGGGAGAGACCGGCACCTCCGGGACCCCAGAGTCCACCTTGGACTCGCTGTCTGACCGCCCATCTTTTTCCACCTTCAGCTCACTGTCTGAACCCTGACAGACAGACAGACAGACGAGAAAACGCCAAAATTTAGCAAAGATATGGTGCTTTGCATCACAAGAACACACACACACACACTCTTCAGTCTTTACATTTAAAACACATTTAGCTCTCAGGGTTCGACATTAACCATGGCCACAAAAGGTTACTTGGTGGCCACCAAAAGCTCCACGTTTACGGTTGTATCCCTATACTGCTAGCCCTCGCCAAAGCAGCGTCACATCCACAAGCATCCGGATTCCTTTGAACCGTTTTAGTTAAACATGCAACAACTTTATCTGCGTGAGGAAGCGAGCGAGAGAGAACGAGCCATTTTCATGTACTGAAGCGTCACAGTGAAGGGAGGCTGTGTTAGGTTGCATTAAATTGCCTTTTCTGGATTGTTTTCACATAATTTTACATTTGGGCCACCAGATTTAGGAGCTTGGTGGCCTGTGAAGCCAGTGCTTAATAATATGAGCATCCATCCCTGGCTCTTATTTACATATTCACATGATAAACTCAAATAACTGTGCCCCAAATCTGTATTGTTTTTGCAACTATCCAAGAATATGGACTGTATTTCCATATTTCCAGCAACACGGGGCCTGTGCCGCTAAAGGAATGTCAGTGTAAACAGTCAAACTGGAAGTCTTAGCTCTAGTATTAAAGTATTATTAATAAAAATGTCAAATGTTCAGATGCTTACTACAGAAACACATAGGTTGGATTTCTGCATTATTCTTGGCATCAGCTATTAGTGAATTTTACAACTTTTAGGACATAAAGATTTAAATAACGGCTGTTGTTCCTACTGGGAAGCCGGTGTACCTCAAAAGACAATTAGCCACTGATTTACAGACATCTCTTTCACAATGTCAGTCTACGGGGGAACGTCTCATGGGGCCAGTGTGCATCATGTGACAAACTGGGATGTAATTACACGGCTTCGCCACTATGTCGAATTGGTGGGCGCACTTCCTGGGGGCCTGGGACAGAGCCGCTAACGCTAGCCTAAATTCTGGGAGTAGCAAGCGGTCAATTAAGCACTGTCTGTACATCACAAAATAATAATAATTAATTATATATAAATAATAATACATGCCTAAATAATTGAAAACACCTGTGTGTGGGTGGATCATACATGTGGAACGCAACTAAAGCCCTGCTGCTCACAACTGTATTGGCCCAATCCTCTCATAAACCCCTTACAAATACAACTTAGTTCACAATGCATATATATTCTGTGTTCTGTGAATTGACATGTACTCAAACAAATATTGATGTCACTAAGCAAACAGCAGCAGGGTCATCATGTCAGTGTGGACATGTATTAAGTATTAAGCAAACAGCAGGAGAACTGCCAGTGCAGCCACGCCAAATCATCTCCATCCATACTGTTGATTCTCTGAACCATCTGTTCGCTGACTGAGGCCTGTTCAATATCTCCAATAACCCCGGGATGGATGGAAGTCTTCAGACGCTGGCAGCCACAGCTCGTCTGATGAAAACAGTGAGGTGTCTTCATGTCACTCTGTTCTTCCACCTCTCTGCTGCTTGCAGTTCTCACCTCACATTCACATCTCATGGTATTCTGTGGCCCTTTTCACACATTTACCTTCACAGAGGTGACAGCAAACATACAGCAAAGGCTGGACAGGAACATTTCTGACTATCAACCTTTGTAGGCCTTTACTTGCCTTTCTAAATAGGCTAAAAGGTGCATTATAAGACTGTGGCAATGTAGAATCAAGCACCCCACACTTATCTTGAATAAGCATGTAAATCTACAGTATAACAAATTCATAAACTGAGAAGCACGACATCGAATTACACACGTTGCACATTGTAGACTTAATTTTAATGAAAATATGCACTTAACACTCTGGTTTTAAAAATGGTATGATGGTGCCGTGCCGAATTCTTTCTACATCATTTGTATTAAGAGGAGAACCAGTCAAATCCACTGTAGAGATCATCTGCACCCACAGATCTGTGCACTTCATATTTGTAATGCAATTGTGGATTAGTTTGACAATAATATTCAATACTGATTCTATGGCAGCGTGTTTTGTCAGTTTCTGGTTACAACAAGAAAAGGTTGAAATATTACAATGACATATTTCTAAATACCAATGATTCTGTTTTAACAAGAAACTACTTGTTTCTGAGGCTTTTTCTGGCAGAGCCTTTCTGAAAGAAAGCCTTCAAGGCTGTCTGTCAAAACAACATGTGATTACATGGGAAGTGTGTTAGAATGCAAGAAGGATTCACCAACACTAGAAACTCAAGGCTGGTTCAGTTGGCTCTTTACAGAGATGTGAGGTCCAGGATGACATCTTAACCTTCGTACGGTCTTCCTGTCGACCGTGGGATTTTTGTCCTCCCGTCTGGTTTGACTGGAACTTCATTACCACAAGTTTTACCTCTTTTTGGGATTTATGGTCAATATACTCCATTTACATGAAAGTCTACCACTAGTGTTTGAGTCAATAAGCAGAAATTGCGAGGTATTTTGGATTTCCAAGATGCCATTGGGAGCCTTGAGAACAACAAGGCCTCCGGTCCAGATGGGATCCCAGCTGAGATGTTTACAGCTGCACAGTGTGTCCACCTGACAACCACTGACTCCCAAACTGTCACGCCATCTCTCTGGATCAACTCTGCTTAAAGAAACCACATCTGTACATTTTCCAAGATTTGTAAAAAATAATGTCATTGACTGTCCTTCAAATCACATGAAACGCAAAATAAGTCAGTTGTCAAATCCCACCAGCCGAGTGCAGCAGCATGCACACACACATCCAGACCCTTTCTCCGCCTGCTGGTTTCCATGGAGACAATATCCGTCATCAGGATGCGAGAAGTTAAAAATAGGCGCTCGTTTCACATAAACGCTCCTCCCCTTTCATGCTTTCTGGTAGAACAGCATCAACACAGAGCGCCTCTGTTTTGTTCATCTCCAACAGCTAAATCTACTGTAAAAGCAGCAGCACATTTATGTTCCGAGGCCATCTTTTCCTGGGATTTTAGAGCTTTTAGACCGAGATATCTAAACCCAGAGGAGTGTGAGCACAAAACGCCAATAAGGAGGTTTGTGATGCAGGTTTTCAGCTGTGTCATGGTGTGAGATCACGAGCTGCCGTCTAACAGCTGAAGACACACGTGTGTTCAGAAGGTCATTTTGAATGAGACTTCCTGACATCGCCTGGAAGAAACACCCCTTCTGCCTGGTGCGTCGCTGGAAGGGGCTCCATCAGAACACTTCGTGTCCTGCAGTAATAAACTTTATCTTGTGGATTATTGTTGTGTGATCCTCCCTCACCTAAAGCACATGACAAGTTAATATATGCCTCAATTTCCATATAGGACACAGTTGTTGTGGCGCACAATCACCATGGTTTCCACATCTGCACTTGCATTTTGCCCAACTTACCCCACACGAAATAAATCCTAGCTCTGCTACGGCATTTCAGGCCGACCTGGTTCTCTTTTTAAGCATGTAGTCGTCCACATCCTGCTATAAACTGGTAACCACTTTTAATTCTATCTGTAAAAACTGCCTCAGATGATCTCACAGATGCGCTCAGCCTAGACATGCCAGCATTTTGAGGTTTACGTCACAAACTTAAAAAGAGTTAAGTTAACAGCGAAAATACTGGATGCATGTTCCGCATTAGCAGGTACTACAAATGTAATGAACCAGATCACACAAATGATGTTGTCAGTGTGCGTTTCTGTCGTTTAAATGATGACAGAGAGACATGAGAGAGCAAGAAGTGTTGGAATACTGCCTAAACAGCATTACACCCAATTAAAGGTAATGAGCTGAGTGCACAGCCTGACAGGCCGCACAGTAGCGCCACCAAGCTAACACGGTGAGTGGGCAGGGAGGCGGCTAATGCCTGGACCACTGTCGCCATCTGCGTCCAGCTGTTTCTGTCACCAGGTCCTCTCGACGCCCCTTTCTTGGCTCCGACTATTCACTGGGGAGCAACTCAACATCCGCGTTGACAACGCAGACAACGCATGTATTTGCCTTCAGTTTGAGTCCGACAGGAGAATAAGTGTAACATCCTGCAGCAGCGTGTCGTGAGCGCTGCACGACGTCCCGGCCGGTTAGCAGCAACGGAACCAAACACCACATCTTTCACAGTTCACTGCTGCCTTTCATTGCCACTAAATAAAACCTGCGGCTCAAATACACGTTGACGCTTTGCACTGTACAAGCAGCGCCACTAAATAAATAATAAATAAAGTCATTTTAACTTCTGCCCGTTGTCACGTGAAAGACCCGCATCGCATCAGCCAATCAGGTTTAAAATGGAGCCGTTCGGCGGATCGTTTGTGGCGCATTTCAGTGGCGCTCAGCAGCTTTTACGTTGCGTCTGTTCTTCTGCCAAGTGAGCAGCTCAGGAGAAACAGGGCCAACGTAGCGGCTTTACATCGACGCTGACGTGACGTTGCCTCTAGCTGCATGAGCCGCGGGAAATTGCACCAGGCTGGTTAGCATTAGCGTTAGCATTAACGTTAGCATCGCTTCCGGCTGGCTGACGTTACCTTGTCCAGTGACGGCTGCTGTTGTAACGGCGGCTCGCCGTCTCTGGCTCCACGGTGCCGCAGCTCCGTCATCTTAGCGGGTCGAAGCCTAACGACGACAGCGGCGGTCCTGCGGCTCCGAGACACTAGTCGTTATTTGGACCGCTAGCTCTCCTGCTAGGCTTCTGCACAGCAACACTTTTCACTCGAGCCCGATCGATGTCAAGTCGCTGGAGAAAACTTCCGGTTTTCAAAATAAAGTCCACATTTCTGTCCACATGACATTTAAATGCTGAAGGGTTGTTCTTTGAACCACCTCTCCTCACTGTCCAGGAAAGAAATACAGCGTTTCTACACTCGCCCTTAATGTGAATGTCGGGACGTCAAGTTACACGAAATACAATATTTCCGTGACTACTTTCAAAATAAAAGCATAGTTTTGAATAGACTGTAGGTACTTGCAGTGATATGGATGTAATAGAGGGTGAAGAGTGGATCTGGTAAAATGAAAACAACAGGGACCATAAGGTTAATGCGTAGTAAGATATGGGCGGCAGATAAAGAGGCAGCAAAGAAAGTAACAAGAAAGAATGAGGATAGTAGGGCCGAAGAAGACAGAAACACTCTTAGAAAATCTCGACTGTTGACACAAGAAACGCACAAATAGCTGGGAAAGACCTAATGTAAACACGTGTACAAACATACAACTTAAATCGAAATAAAACTGAGACAGGATAGTACTTCAGAAACTGGAATAAACCCCTCAAAAGAAGAAGGCCCACATAAACCAATAAATACAGGGAAGTGATCTTTATTTTTGCTGCTTGAGAGTTCTTGCATGTGTCGTGTTCTAATATTGGAGGGAAGTCAAAATCAAACTATGTTCAGAATTCTTCTCTTTAAAGCCAATTAGATTTATTCAAGACTGGAAGGCATATGCAATACAACATTACTCGATCGATCGAGGGCCCCCCACTCAGTGATCCACAGTCCACATTTAAGTAGTTTATCTGTCTCTCACTTTGCAGAATGGCCCCGGTCCCTGAGGTAGACAGTGTTTTTCTACTATTCTAATCAGGGCGTGCAGGCGTGTCCACGCCTCTTGGAGCTTCTCCTCGTCCAATGGTTTCTTCAGTCGCCCTCTGAAGGAGCAGCGTTCCCCTAAACATATTGTTCCTGAAACCAACTCCAGTGCATAATATTATAGGTGTCCTGTGTGCATATATTGTAGGTGACCTAAGTGTTTTGTTGGCTAGGAGACGTCCC
>JAVQJF010080748.1:0-40689 GCA_036023855.1 Gadopsis marmoratus | reverse complement strand
GTGTGTGTGTGTGTGTGTGTGTGTGTGTGTGTGTGTGTGTGTGTGTGTGTGTGTGTGTGTGTGTGTGTGGAGGGTGAGCTGGAGCAGATTACATTTCGCATGTAGCTGCTGCTTGGGTTCTTTCCACAGCTGTCTGTGCTAGAGAACAATCAAAGGCCTGGTTGTGAGCCGTCTGATTGTGGTGTGAGGCTCAGCCTCAGTCTCCTTCAATTACCACACTCTGCCTGCGTCTAATGTGCACAGCATTACTTTTATGTTAGGAGAATAATGATCTGATTAGAGTAGGGATGGATTTGAACTTGCACTCTAGCTGGTTTCTTTTTTTTCTTCTTGGCAGATCATACCTATAGTTTGTTTGTTCGGTTTCTTTTTATAAATATTTGCCCGGTTTGTGCGGTTGGTTTGGGCAGGGTTAGGGAACACAGTAATCGCACTCGGGTGTGAACCAAAACAACCGCACCGAGACCCTTTAGAGGAGGTGGTCTCGATGGAGTGGTTGCGTTTGTTGTGGGAACACGACCTTGATGCGACCCAACTACCCGGTGTACTCCGTAAGTTTGATGTAAACGGCTCCTGTAGCCAGGCGTGCTTTGCATTCTGGGATGCAGCAGAGCACACGAAAAAACAGTTTCTAGTAGTGGCAGCTAGCCGGAGAATAAACCAGCAATGTTTCTCTCACAGAAATATGCACTAGTCCAGAACACAGGACTTTCTTTCCCATATTTATTTTCTTGCTCCACCCCCAGACACATCTGACCAATAAGCAGCGTGAGAGTGAATGAGAGTGAACCACATTCTGATGTGGTTTGTAGTTGTACACTTTAGTTTGCTTGTATTTTTGTCTGTGTAAAAAGAAACCGAACCGAAGCCAAACCACTCCGACTTTACAAACTCATCAACTGATTCAGACCTGAGCAAAGGAACGATAGGTGTGAAAGTCTGACCATTGGACACTTAACTACTTGTGATGTTGTAAATCCAGCAGTTAAGGTTTACTCTGCACTCATTCAGCACTCCAACCTTGACAATTACATTTTCTCCTGCTGTAGTGATATGTAAAGCACCGGAACTATCTCTGTGACCCTGCAACTATTAGACCTTTAACGGTATTCATATGTTATGACAGCAACCTCGTGTAATGTCAATACTTTGCTGGTACGCTGGTAATTAGAGGGTAGTTGTACAAGGCAAGATTTCCTCAACCAATGAAGCACTAAATTTGCCGTCCCAGTCAGAATTGGATAGAAAGCCCCAGAGAAAAAATTATGATGTATACTTTTCCCCTCGCATCTAACACAGCCTAATTGGGAATGTGGTCAAAAATCTTGTTGCATGTCTCCACCCTTTGGCCTTTAACAAAAATGAAGGCTTTATGTGAGAAGCCAACTGAATTTCACAAGCTGACCCTTCTTTTTTCTCCTCTTCCTTTTTCCTCTGTCCCTGCTCCTCCTTCTCTCCACCCCTGCACTCTCCTTCCCCTCTGCCTCTACTTGCCTTCCCCTTTCTCCTCTCTCTGCTGCCTCCCTCTCCAGGAGTGAGCCCTGGGCTGGATGGGACCCACCATGCCCCCCAGTAAGAAGGCCCAGAGCCCCAGCAGTGGAGCCAGTGCCTCGCAGGGTATGAGCCCACCGTACCGGCAGGGAGATGCTGCAACAGCAGCATCCGAGGCCGAGGCGGCTGACCTCTCCCTGTCCCTGTCCGCCTCCTTCTCCAAGGCCGAGGACGAGGAGCTCACCAGCCTCTCCTGGCTCCACGAGAGCACCGACCTCCTCAACAGCTTCAGCCACTCGGGGCTGCGTAGCGTCTCCCCACTCCAGGACCCCGACGGTCAGCACCCACGCTCGCCCTCCTCCTCGTCTCCCTCCCCGGACGACCCCCTGCTCGGTGATGCACACTCAGCGTACGACTTGGCAGCAGGGGCCAACCGAAAACCGCCGTACTCCTTCAGTTGTCTGATCTTCATGGCCATCGAGGATGCGCCAAATAAGCGGCTGCCGGTCAAGGATATCTATGGTTGGATCCTGGAGCACTTCCCTTACTTTGCAAGTGCCCCCACAGGCTGGAAGAACTCAGTGCGCCACAATCTGTCGCTCAACAAGTGCTTCAAGAAAGTGGATAAAGACCGGAGCCAGGTAAAGTCGGCAGCAGTTGTGTAGAGAATTGTTGGATAATATTTACTTTCCCTCAAGCTAAGAGCGTGGTATCGATCTCCAATGCTTTTCCATTACCAAACAAAGTAGTTTTGAAACTTGTATTGAGCGTCATCTCAGTTCATTTATTATATGTTGATCATATTTTCTGACTTGATCTGGAAAATTTGCTAATGTTCAAATTAAAAGTTCTTGTATGAGGCGGCACGGTGGGGCCGTGATGTCACAGGTCTGAATGTGTGCATGAATGGTTGCCGATCACTATGTGTCAGCCCTGTGATTGACAGGTGACCTGTACGCTGACTCTTGCCCTAATGTCAGCTGGAATTGGCTCCAGACCCTCTGCGACCCTCTAAAGGGTAAGCAGCATAGCTAATGGGTGGATGGAAGGTCTTGAATGACTGCTTGTGTTAATACAACATTAAACAAGAATGCATTCAGAATCTTTTGCGTATTAAAAGGGGTGCTGCACACTGCAACGTGTTTTTGAGCTGTAAACTAAATGATATGACTATACTGTGATGAAACACATCAATGGTGGTGTTAATATTGACATTTCTTACCAAATTCATGGGTTGAAAATGGCTCAAAATGCCATCTACTCTTTTAAATCAGCCCTGAACCTTGCAAGGCCAATTTTGACATAGAGTCAACTGGTTAGGACCTGTCTATGTCATGAAATTTATATAAAAATGAAAGTTAACGCCCTCTAATCAGTGTCAGTCAGTCTCCCTCGTGTCCCCTAAGCCACACACTACATAGCCACGAGGCCACGCCTCCTACAGTTGTTGTTCCCTCACTCATTGCATTTTTTAAATGGAAGGGAGGATTCTAGCAGAATGTGAGTGTGTAGTTACACTTTACATAAAAAGCGTTTGTTGAAACACGTGTTTATATTCCTTAAACCAACACAATGAAAAGGCCTTAAAACATGAGATGTCCTGCAACCTTCCTGCGTCCAAATTCTCCTAAGAGCAGAGTTAATGCTGTTAGCAGGCTTCTAAGTTTTTAGATTTGTCTGCTACAGTCGAATAATGTTAATTTTAGGATTTATCCAAATTGCAATTCCTGAATGGAAGTGTTGACTGTTAAACACTGCTAAACGTGCAAAGTGGATTCTGTGCGCTTGGCCAAATTTGGATTGTTATGGCAGATAACAAAGGCTACTATGTGTCATTAAAAGATTTTCAGGGATAGGGAGGGAGTGGATTGTCCTTCTTTCCATTCAAAAAAAGCAGAGTGGGGAGTTTGTCTGTAGACAAACAATCTAGCATTAGCTTACTGCACAGCATCAACAGGCATTCAACATTTGACGTTAACTTAGCAGCAAAAGTGGAGACTGTATAGCAGTCCTTGCTATAAATAAGGCCACTTTGATGTAAAACATATTTTTGAGATTTTAAGTATCCCAGTAATCAAGCTATTATCTCATATAAATAATATAGTGTATGAGCTATTTGATGTGGGCTTCTAGATACACAGAAACCCCAGAGATAAGAGTAAGATATAAAGGAAAATACTGATAAAAGAATTCCAGTTGCACAATTAGGCCATGGTAAAACAAAGGGAGCTCTCGTCCATATGATTCTATAATTTCCTAAAAGATCTAATTTCTTTAATGTAAAAAACAACATTAATTATGTCAAATATAATATGTCTAACATCAATCCTTGCATCATTTTAATATCGTCATGTAGGGTGTACAGGTGCTTTCAGCCCCATAGTAAAAGTAATAATTGGCCTATTCTGAATACTTATGGTATAATAACACTGCGGTCACATAGTAAATGCTCAGCCCATTATTCACTCTATTATGTGTGGTTATAACTCATTTCACAGCCAGACAGTTATCAGCGGTTTCCAGGCATATCCAACTTGAAGTCAAACATATTCTGTATTTTGTCTACAGCTGTACCAGATTCGGCCTTATCAATAGTTGATGATCTCTGCTTTCATAGTTCTCTTTCACTCAGACGTTCTGCGCTTCCCCAGTGGGAATGGCATTTCTCTTTTGATTTAAGTCTTGATACTGTCTTTTATACTGGTTTTCCTATCCAGATTTTACTCCATGAAAGACTTGGGGTAAACGGGGAACCAATCCCTCACTCAATTAGTACTGAATTAATGCTGGAGGATTTAATAACACAGATGCCAGCAGACTTTAGATTTCTTTGTGCCCGAGGGTGTTGGGGGCGGGGGACAAACAGCGAGGATCAATGCGAGCTTTGCGTGTTTAGCTGGTTGAGATTATACTTTAGGATATGGGAGTTCTTTATGATTTCCTTGACCAGCGGGTGAACCTGAACTCTTCAGCTGCGTCTGTGTGTGTGTGTGTGTGTGTGTGTGTGTGTGTGTGTGTCTCGAGGAACAAAATGGATGAAGAGGACATGGTGTATTTGTGTGTATTCATGTGTGTGTCTGTGCACACACCCTCGCGCTATGCTGTCATCTGGCCCTTGACTACAACGGCACAGAGTTTCTCTTGTATACATATCTCCATAGTAACTGGGTTGCAGTTGACATAAAAGTATGCTGTTGCTGTAGCAACGGGAAAACTGATTTGGCTTTACCGACTTAGGCGTGTGTGTGTGTGTGTGTGTGTATTAGTGAAAGTATGTGCGTGTGTATGAGCTTCAGATGGGCACTGAGGTGCTGAGGGGGGAGAATGAGGGTATGTCCTCATCTTGTGTTATGTGCACATATGTACGTGTGTGTGTGTGTGTGCGTATAGAGCAGCATGTGTAGAGGTGATTTTGGCAAGGACAGCCTGTCTTGTCTTCCTGTCACTGCACACCGTTTAAGACAGCACGCTAATTAACCCTTCAAACCTATTCCCCTCTCTCGCATGCACACACACACACACACTTTCAAACACACGCAGGGCATGTCTGGCACACAAACAAACAAGTCTACACCTACACGCAATTGCAAGCACGCATAAATGCTTAAAAGCACTCACACACACACACACACACGCGCGCAGGAGCGAGCGCTGTGGCGGTGTAGAAATGAGGGCACATCTCTGCAGACTCCTACTCTACCTGCCAAGTGCCGCGCTTTATCTGAAGCTGCAATTACAGAATCTCTGTAATTTTAGTCAGACTCTGCCATTCAAAGCTTTTCACTGAGAATATTTGCATGTGAATGCTCCTTTTTTTCCCTTCCTGCTTTGCCTTTTATTTACCTGTTTATGTATTTTTGAATTGAGCATGCAATTACAGGGTCTAAGATATTTTTCTTTTTCTTTGGTGCATTACGCCGTACTCATTGTTCGCCGTGGAAAAGAAGAAAGCGATTTGGTTAACGGGAGGTCAAGTTATCATTACGAGGGAGAGATAGAGAGACACAGACACACAGAGAGCGAGGGCGCGGGAAAGGAGGAAGAGGGGCGACGTGGCTTACTGTGAACGCACCAAATCATATTTCCATCAATTTACAGAGGTGGAGATTAATATGACAGTGGCCTATTTGTTCCAGTGACTGTATTTCTGGGTCATATCCAGGCAGATGACAAGATGGGGACTAGTTCAGAATAAGCTTGCTGCTCCGTGTGTGTGTGTGTGTGTGTGTGTGTGTGTGTGTGTGTGTGTGTGTGTGTGTGTGTGTGTGTGTGTGTGCGTGTGTGTGTGTGTGTGCGCGCGTGTGGGAGTGCAAATCTGTGTGTGAGAGCGTGAGTCCCACGGTTGCCATGGCTTTGTTTACAAACAGGATTCTTCACTGCGCTGAATGACATGCCTTAATGACAAGTGTTGTTGCCCTCAGACTTCTGGATCAGTGCTGAAGATCAGTGTTGTTACAGCACAACACACACACACACACACACCACACACACAGTGATACATTTCTCAAAGCCTCTCATGAAATCACAGCAGAGACAACAGGCAGTTTTGTAATCCAAGGCTCCCTGTGAATCCACTCGGCGTTGCACCCAAGTGTGTCACCTCCAACTTAACTTGCCCTGCACAGATGAGAGGCATCCTTGACTCTCTTCTGCGTTTGAACATGGAGCATTGTGAGCTGTAGCATCTGGAGTGAGCTTAGATTTGTCTGGTGGGTATTTTTTTGTTTTCTGTTCATTTATCAGCAGGTACCTGCCACTGATGTATCTGCAGGAAGAAATATCATTTTTGGATTACAAAACTGCCTGTTGTCTGTATTGTCTCTATTATCACAAAGACATTAATGATATTTCTAAAGTGTATTGTATTGATTTAGACCAGTGGTTCCCAACCTCGTTTGTCCAACGTACCCCCACAGGGCCTTAGTACCCCATTAACATACCCCTTTGATAGAAGGGATGGCTTTATGGTATTGTTCAATAGTAGTTTTGGCCACGTTTTCATTTGTACTACTGCCATTTGGAGTAACAGAAGCTGGTTGTTTCACCCATTTACAGTATGTTTACTTTTAGCCTTTTGTTTGTCTGTTAGTCTTTCTGCAGTCAACATTTTGACCCAGGTTGGTGGAAAACTGAGCAACACACACATTTGTAATCTTACTTGTGTTGATTTTTCTCCTAAACATAAATATGTGGATGTATATTGTTAAATGATTATTTATAGCTGAGCATCAACATTTTCCAGGGGTACCTCTGCAGTTACCCACTGGTTGGGAATCAGTGATTTAAAGTATGCACGTGGAAAAACACTTCATCAACAACCAACCCCACCTTTATATGAAGGCCTAAGCTGGGATCAAAACAGTAAAGAAAATCCATTTATTATGTGTAATATGAAAGGGCTCACTCATCGTAACTTACCCACAGTAGTTACCACCTGATTCAGCGTTTTCCCTCAGCTCTCGGGAGATTTTCAGCATCTTTCAGCTCATTGTTTTGGTTTGACGGTCATGCAACTTTAAGGTGTTGGTTCACTCTCGCCACTCTCATCAGTCCCATTGATGAGCAGCAGACAGAGAAAGTTAGCGATTATCTGGTGAACATAGTGGAGCATTTAGAAGCTAATGAGCCAGATATTTGTCTTTTTAGTGACCAAAACAGACCTGAAGGGAGAGAAATATGACTCCAGTTTGTGCCATTCATGATTATATTTTAGTCACAGGTTTAAGTTTGGTTAAGGGACTAGAGTTGCACATTGTGGGATGTGATGAGGTTAACGATTGTAACAGCCAGTGCAAGAGCCTGAAATGTAAAAATGGCCGCTACATAAGAGAAGCACAAACTGGGGCAAACTTTGACGCACATTAAAACCACATGGAAATCAGGTTTGGTACTTGTGGAAGAAAAGTCAACTGTGGAAGAGATTTCCACATATTACCCCGCTCCGTTTTATTCTATTTACTGACCAAAATAGCCTGTTGTCCCACCGACATGTAACTTCTACACCCAGCAGGGCCTTTGTCCTATTGTCTCTCTGTTGTCAAATGGCCTTCAACAGGAACAGAAATGGTGTGTAATCAAGCAACTTCATCAGAAGAAATATCCCCCATCTTCTTCTTTTCCCTCTTTCTGCCTCTTTCCTCTTCAAAAGCTCTGTGTTCCACTCCGTGTTCGAACATTTGCATCCTCTGCTGCAATTCTTGTCTCACTGCGTGCATATAACAGTTGCGCTTCTGCTTCATTCCTGAACAAAAGACCTCATATTGTTTTTCTTCAACTGTGCTGAATATCTTAATCGATGTTCAGACATGTATCTGATCCACGCTGCGCTTGACCTACAGTATACTATATTAATAATCTGAATTTTATCGGCATAAGTAATGTTGGATCCTTGGATCACAGTTGCTGTGTTTAACCAGTTTTAAACACAACTAGGGGTAATGATTTCACCCCAGCTGTGGATGTTCATCATACTAAAGACATAGTCCTTTAGATTGGTATCATAGGTTAAGTCATATTGCACATGAAAATGCACTGGGCATCAAAGCCTCTTATGCGGATGCCTTGCATGTTTGTCTGCACAGAGTGGCAGCTCCGTGTGCATCATACGTCTCTTCTAAGCTCATTTCATTACTGAGTTGAAAACAAAATGTACTTTCTCCTCTCATAATAGCCCATATGATCTGTTTAAATGGGTCACTAATGCATATGGATGCCATTGTTAACTATGATTAAATTATTCAAAGCTGTAGTTTCATTGGTGGACAGTGTATATCTGCATTGCAACAGCTGTTATAATATCAGTTGATTGAAGAGTTAAAGGATATTGTATTTAGTTATTATTATCAAATCCCATAAAATTACCAAAATCAACAATACAGCCGCCTCTCAATACCACCTGACTTTTCTACCCTGTCTATGGCCCCAATCCCACTGGTTTCTACCGAAGGTTTAAATCTTTAAAAAGAGGTTACAAATATAGTATCATTCTTAAGTAATATACCCAAACAGCTGGGCACTGTAGTTTTTACCAAATGCTTCTCAAACCGTAGGAAATGGTGTGTCTGTTGGGGACTATTTTCAGCTGTGGATTAGTTCACGCTCTGGTAAGTATTTACACACATGCACAAAATGCTGTTAGCTTTAAAGGGGGAGTTCAACATTTCGGGGGAATGTGCTTATTTGCTTTTTGGCTGAGAGGTAGATATAGAATACCATCGATACCACTCTCATGCCTGCAACAGCCGTTAAACCATTAGGTTAGCATAGCCTAAAGACGGGAAACACGGGAAAACAGCTAGCAAAAGTAGAATAATCTGGAAGAAATCTGAAGCACATTTGAAGCTCACTAATTAGCTTCAGGTTGTTTGTTTAAGGTAAAGTGTAAAAACCCCAGCAGGTATTTGTTTTAGGATACAAATTTCTTTCTTTGTATGCAATCAATTCACAAAATATGACGTGTTAATTAGTGATCTTTAGAGGTGCTGGCTGTTTTGTTACCTGTTTTCCTAGCTGTTTCCCCCTGTTTCCAGTCTTTTATGCTAAGCTAAGCTAACCGGCTGCTGGTTGTAGCCTCATATTTACCGTACAGACCGTGAGAGCGGTAGCAATCTTCCCATGTAACTCTCGGCAAGGAAGTGAATCAGAGAGTTTTCCAAAATGTCAGACTATTACATTAACTCATTAAAGTATTTGAGTAAGGACTGGTTCAATTTAGATTGTAAATAGGTATGACTTAGTATGAACAATGTAGTACTATTAGTATTACCTTCTATGTATTTCTTTGTGGATTTAGTTGTCTAAAGTGAAGTGAACTGTCTAGTGTACTTTAAGTCATGAGTTACAGTATAGTACATGTGGTATTTTGTGCGATAGGTACTGAATGTATATGTGAAAAGATAATAGTGCAGATAGGAATGCAGTAGCAGTAGTATAGTGTTGCTAGCGGGGTCAGTGGCAGCAGGACTTTTTAATATCTCCCATTTCCAAAGGAGACCAGCCCCCACAGCTTATATAACACAGGAAACAGATGTTAGGAACACACAATCATCTCTCTCTCTCTCTCTCTCTCTCTCTCTCTCTCTCCGCCTTTGTCTCCTCTTTCTTCCCCTTTTGCCTTTTACTCACCCTACTATGACGTGTCCCAGGCAAATTACTGTATGCAAGGTTCCTCCATCATAGAAAAACTTAGTGCATTGCTTAATATTCTGCAGTTTTTAACACGGAGGTGCATAAAAACTGCAGCTTTCCTAATCAAAACTACTACAAACGGGTGTAGTGACACAGATACATATCATTAAATCCATTTCTTTTAAGTGTATTTTTGCTTAAACTTGCAATTTAAAGTTTAATCCGGTGCCCATTAGTCAGTTATAGTTTGATACTCTGTGAGATATTTCTTCAAGTAGGTGTGTACGTTTTGAGTTGTGGATTATTTGTTGTGTAATCCTGCTCTTTGACTGCCACCGCTACGCTGATGTGGCTATTTTCCAGCACAACTAAACACATCATCCAGAAAATAGTGCTCATACCAGAGGACTGAGACCAGATGGGATCAAAGGATAGAGAGAGGAAATAATATAAATGGAGATCACAAACCCAGTTTCGGGTGAAAGTCGAGACTGCAGTCCTCTATCACCTGCTTTTACGCACTAGGATCTGCCCTTGTGGAGGTATCCTTTTTAAAAATCTGTGTCACAACATATCAAAGTTGAGCCCCACTGAAAACTTAAAGCCAGTCTCTGACCTCAAATATTTTTTGTGATAATCAATTTTGAGACATGCTGCCTTTTTCTTTACTTTTGAGAATTTGTCAGCAGATGAAAAGTCCATTTCACCTCTTCCCGCTTCCAAGCCCAGATGATGCCTGTTGCCAAGGCGACCGCTATAACCCAGGTGACAGACCCTTCCTGTGATCTGCGCCCTGTGATTGGCCTATCGACTGTGAGGGGGGGGGAGTCTACGGATTGAGCGTTTTGATTGGCTGGCTGGTTGGCAGAGGCAGGGGCCCAGCAGACACAGATTCTGTAGGGAGCATTGATTTAATCGGCAGTAGGCACACACACACACACACACACACAAATATATATATACAAACGGCTGGCGGGCTGGAGGTGCAAGGGGAAATTTGGCCCAGTGGGGGTCACCTCTGTGGGAGCGAGCGCATGTGTGTGTAATATCATGCTCTCCAGGAGAGGCGTTGCTGCCAGTAATAGAAGAACTCCCAGGAGCAGACCACGCTGGGTAATATCACACTCCCCAGGGAACTCGCCATACCCCCCCCTTACACACACACACACACACACACACACACACACACACGCACACACACACACACACACACACATTCACATTCACACAGAGCAAAACATAGCACATATGCCCTGTGTTCAACACGACTTACATACTAATGGAAAGATCCAAACGTGGGGGGACGCAAATCAACAGTGCACACACATCCTATTAGCATCTTGCATTCTTACAAGGTCAGGAACTGTGGTGAGTGGTGGCACAGTTTTTGACTGGTTCACTGGACATCCTGGGATCAGGGAGACACACATGTCTTCTTTTCACCAAATTAGCTTTAGGTTCTTGAACCGATTTCTTGGAAGGCTGGTGGTATCTAGCGAACCAGCCCATGTTTCCACCAGTTTCGAGCGGGAACCATTGTAATCAAGGAATGCGCCATCGACGGAGGGGTCGGAAGATGGAAGCAGGAAGATAACAGATCACATTGATTACCTGCAAGCTTTTGCTCTTTATAACAGATATTTGTTTTTATCCAAAAACCAAGCATAAACCAACTATTAATGAAAAGAAGATGCACAGTAGTAGACCATAGACCATTGTCGCCTCCTCCATCTATTCTTTCCAACCTGTAGAATATGACACGGCCGCTGATGTCGTCACGGTCCACACTTCTGCTCAAGGAAGACGTGCTATTTTATGGTTCCAGCTGGGAACCGACTTTTAGGGTTGCGAACCAATTTGTTTTTGGTCAATATGCTATGAGCTGTTCAAGGTGTGCGAACTGGAACGGGACCCGTTCCATGTTGGTGGTAAAGGGGTAAGAGAGACACATGGATGCTCTGCATGGTCATCACTCATTAGGGAAGGTACAGTTTGTATCGTCACGCAGTGTATCAAGGAATTTATAAAAAGTCAAAAAGGGAAATGTCAGACATGAATGTGACGGTTCCTTTGAGACATATTTTGCAGCCTGCAGCAGGATTTGTAGTGCGGCACGTCATGTGATCATGCTTTTGTTTTTTACGTTGGAGATGTATTCCACCTTTGCAGTTCCACGGACAGTTATGTTTTTAAAATAGTCTTTCAGGGGGTTCCATGTTGAAAATGGGTCGCCTCCTGCACTAATTTTTGTGACATGACCATAACAGAGCACTTGCAGTCACCGGTGCAGTAAAGTAACTTAATAAGTGCTTATTGTAACACGTTTCAGTGTGGTTTAGTGGTTCTCAGCCTGGGGGTCAGGACATTGAATTAAGTGAAAGGTAAAAATAAAAACCATTCACTTTCTGCCCCACCAACAAACTATTTGTCTAATTTCTTCTGGCTAAAAACACTTACATTTAAGAGCACTCCATACATTAAGGTTAGCCTTTTGGGGTCTTAGATGGCTGCAGTGCAGAAACAGAGGGGAGGCATTAGACACCATTTGCTTTCTTGGTGTCAACAAACACACGTGTGACAGGATGTTACAGAACTTTTATTTCCCCCCATTTCATCCAATGCACTTATATTTTTTCATCCCTATTTAAATATCAAAAATATATTCAGTAGGTTGTTGCTTATGGCATGAGTTAATTGCTGCTGGAGATATTAATGATTTCACAAAAAAGTGAACTTTTTAATAATTAAAATTTTATATAAGAATAATATTAATAGGTTAACTGAGAAAAGGATTTTTTTAAATTAATGAACAATGTCAATTGTCTCTGATTGCCTCCTCGGAACTGACTTGAGTTTTTCCTAAATGTTACTCCTTAAGTAGGAGTGAGTTGCTCGATAAATGTGTCTTGTTCTTCACTTTTAGCGAAGAACATTTGAACTCCTAAACTGACCCTTTTGCGCGGTGTATTCCTCACAAGCTTGAGGAATACAAGTCGATTAGCATAAGCAACCGTATTTCTGCTAAACAAGGTCATGTTTATTTTTTCAGACATTGCAGTAATTTCACTTTCTTTTCTTATGAATTCTTGAATTATTAAGCATAAAAACAGCAACATGTCCTCCCAGAAATAGTGGACATAGACACATAGTTGTAGGGACTTTAGGTAGAAGGTAGCTCCAAAAAGCCAAAAAGAAGACAGAGAAACGTTCACAGTGAGGCCAGTGGATTATCCACAGTAACGGGGACGTTGTGTGCATTGTGTTGTAACTACTGCACACTGCTGTTGAATTTAAGTCATCTTTCATTACTGTAAGCACTGCAAATGCCACAATGCAATAACATCTGGTGGCTGCATGGCTAGACACAACAACAAATGCGTTATTATAATTTTGGTGATTTTCTTTTTTTGACTGATCCACCGATGTAGGATGAAGCAATAAGGTGTGTGTTTCTCATCCAGTTACAATACAAAATGCTCGTCTGTTTTTAGAATTTGTCTCCAATTAGCGCTCACACGCGTCGCTCTGGCATATCTGACATTTCCCTCTTGCCATATTTGCAGAAATCAGAAGCCTGCAGTCATGACATCTCCCCACCTTGTAGCCTGTACCTGTATCGCATTACAGAGCACTACAAAGTGAGCTGAGCATGAGGCAGGACGGCTTTAATTTTATATTTACTTTCCTCTCTGCCTCTTGCTGCCAGTCTCTGCCGTACACAAACGTGTAAAGATGAAAACACAGAGAGGGCTGAGAGAGACAGAGACGGAGAGTGTATTTTCATGGCGGCCCGTCTCAGATCCCTCCCTCCTCTATAATCTGTAGGCTGGTTTCACTCAGATTGGGCGCCGACAGTTTCATTAGGTGAGGGGGGGGAAGCTGCTTTGATCTAAAAATACACACCATCATCGCCTCTGGAGTGGGAAATGTTAAAGAGTCTCCCTGTGTCTTAAGCAGAGAAAAAGCCTCCCGATGTTTTTTCCCGAGGAGAGCCAGAGGATTGGAAAATATTGAGCGAGGTGGCATTGAGGCTGTATTAATTCTCATTCCTCCGAGTGTTCGCCTCCTTGGGAATATGGGAATTATTGCTGGGTGTACAGGTGGTTTGGTAAATAAGAATGCAGCTCAGGGTCTGGACTTTGAGCTTGTGTTTGGGCTCTGGACTTGTTGGCTCAAGTCAGTGTGCCGTGCTGTGTTTGTGATGTGCTTTGAGGGGCCTGATAGCACTTCCAATAACATCTCTCTCATCTATCTCCCTGTCCCCTCTCTCACCCTCTGCCTTTCTTTCTTTCTTTCTTTCTTTCTTTCTTTTCTCCCCTCTCTCTTTCTTTCCTTCCTTCCTTCCTTCCTTCCTTCATCCCTCCCTCTTTGTTTCTTTGTTTCGTTTTTCCGTCCTTCCTTTCCTTCTTTCAGAGCATAGGCAAAGGCTCTCTGTGGTCCATAGATCCGGAGTACAGGCACAACCTGATCCAGGCACTGAAGAAGACGCCGTACCACCCCTACTCGCCCGGCCTGGCCACCCCCTCCACCTCCCCGCCCACTCTGCCTCAGACATTTCACCACAGGTAAGACGGATTAGCTGATTGGTTGCTTGCTTGCTTGCTTGATTGATGAGTTTGTATGATATATGTGGACAGACAGATACATGCAGGCATAGGTGCTACAGCACATGGCTGACTGTTTTCACGGCCCCTGCTCCTATGGCACGCAGGAGTAATCTAACAATTGTCTTGCACTTTTTCTTTTTTTTCTTTAGATTTTTATTGCCATATTTTGGCACAGCATTAGGGAAGTTGTACCGCTTCGACAGCTGCAGCCGGGTCTTTATGCCGGTCTCTGTCCAGGATCATCCTCTGCTGTACCCGATGATTTACCATCACCTTCTGCGTAATATCACGTCCCCTTGACCTCCCACTTAAGTCGTCGACGGCTTTGCTTTCTAAAGACGTTTTTTAGCATGTAATTTCATGTCAAACCATTCACTCTTTATTTCTGTCACAGCACGCCGCTGCAGCTGTACTACCAACACTTCTAACTTTGTTATGTTGCCGCCTACTTACTCCCGATGGCAGGAACAAGTAGCCTTATGTGGCAATTTAGGGGCGTTGATTATGTTAATGATCAAATATCCACAAACCTGGTGGAGTGACAAAGTAAGAGAGGTTTACTATAATGCAAAAATGTCATGGCTTGAGGCCCATTTACTCAATTAGTCAAGACAATTTTCATAAATAAGGGTTATTAGGTCAATTATTTGAAATTATAATTAGGATAATAAGGATTTACTGCTTTTCTCTTTGATATTCTAAAGAGATATTTCTTTTTAAATTCCAAGATCCGACTTTGCACGTGTTTCTTTTCTCAGATTAACTGATTAATTTACATTAATCAAAAAATCAATACACAAATCGATAAAAATATTGCAAATATTGTAGCCATAAGGCACTCCTCCACATCTCCTACTTTACCTCGCTCCATCTGTTGCTCTCTCTCCACCCACCTGGCCCCAGGCGTTATGTAGCTGACCCGCCCCATCCTTCCCTTAAATCTTTTTGCATGCTGTTTTCATGCAACAACACTCTCACCCCTCCTACTACCCCCCTCCCCCCCCCCCAGGCACATTGCAGGTAAAAGAACAGATTGCATTTCGCTCTCTCTCTCTCTCTCTCTGTCTCTCCACATGTTCACATGTTCACTCCCTCACCCTCTCCCCAGCCTTCCCTGTCCATCCCCTTGTTCCGCCTTTTCCTCCGGCTCCCAACACTCCTCCAATCCGTTCCGCTCCTCTCACTCTCTTGTCTCCTACGCTTGTCCCGCACACCCTCCCGCTCATCCTCAGGCATACATTACAACTGGCACAGGCACCCAGTACTTCTTTATTTATCCCTGCTGTGATGTATTCCCCCCCTCTCGCTCTCCCCTCTTTTCACTCTCTCGCCACCACTTTATCATTCAATTAAATCCTCCTTTGTCTACTTTCGCTTCATTCGGCGACCCCTCGCAGCCTCTCTCCACAGCACCCACCTGTGCTGTTTCCTCCACATTCCCTTCCTCTCCTCTCCTTACCTCTCCTCCACCCTCCATCCTCTCTCTTTGCTAACTTCTCAGTTTCTTTCTCTTCTGCCCATCCCTATGGATATGTCAGCGAGAGGTACTATTAGTCGTCATTTTTCCCTTTCTTCCGCTCGTTCTCCTCCTTCCTCTGGCTCTCTCATTCTCTCTCTCCCTCTCCGAATACCCCACCACCACAACCGCCGCTCCCTAGTTGATCCGGGCAGGTTGACTTGCAGAGCTAGCGGACTGTGTAAGACAGAATAATTGGTTCACCATAAAATGTAAAAGTGTCATTTTGAACAATGAGGTATGGGGAAGTGGAACAAATTGGAGGCCAGATTCGGAACATGAGGAGGAAAGGGGGGGTAGTGAGGAGAGGTCAGGAGTGGGTGGTGGGGGGGGTTAATTTGCATTGTAGCACACAGACTGCCAAATGAGTAAGTGAGGAGAGTCCGTTGTGATGCAGCACCTGAAGAGCATTGTGTTCTTTTTGTGTATCTACAGTATGACTGTGTGTGTGTGTGTGTGTACTTTCATACCTTCCTGGCAGCCATTGGTTTCAATTAGGGCTGCAACTAACAGTTATGTTCGTAATCAATTAATATGACAGTTATATTTTCAATGAATCGATGAATTGTTCGGCCTATAAAATGTCATATATTTGTTGAAAATATCGGTCTAAGGTCATGTCTTTCTCTAAGATCTCAATCTTTTCTCTGACAAAAAGTCCAACACAAAGATACTGAGTTTAAAAAGTAGCAAATCCTCACAGAGAAGACGCTGCAACCAGAGAGCAACGGCCATGTTGGCTTTAAAAAACAAACGAAACAATCATAAACATAAATGGCAGTTTTTTGCATTTATGAGCTAGGGGTTTGGTGCATGTGAGCAGTCTCCAACATGAAGAACTTGAGAGGGGGCTGCTGAACTACAAATCTGTTAATGCAAGGAATGATCAGATTTACATTTACTTTCATAGCCTCCATTTTTCAAAACCTTTTGTCTGGGTAAAACAAATACTTTTGGACAGATGCAGAGTTTTCAGAAAGTCACTGCTTTCAACTACAACTTCTAAATGTTTTCTACTGTATGACTGAGCACCAAGCTTTCCGTCTCTGCGAGTTGACTTTTTTTTATATCATCCATTGATGGAAACCAGTGGCTGCCTGGCAAGTAGAAAATCAATCTAAGAATTTATGACGTGCTTTCGAAATTGGCCAGCAGCGACGTGAAGCACAGGCACAGCATGTACAGTATGCACAATTTGTTGCTAATGGGCTAAAACATGAACACCACTTGTATGGTCCTTTAACCTCTCCAGCAAAATCATTCTGCTGTAATGCTGCTGGATCCGCATCCCAAAGTTTCCAAAGAGGCTAAGCATGTCAGGCTGAATTTGTAAAATGTGTATATATGATATACACAAGATATCTGTAATATTTTCATTTGATGTCATGATGCAACAATAAGAAATATCTCAACTCAACATAAGCAGTAGGAAGGAATTTATGGTATTTTCTAACTTTAAATGCACTTTAAAGTGGTGAATTTAAGGGGAAAATCACGGTTCAATAGGCTATGGGTAATTAATATAACCGCTTAAAGCTCTGTGTAATAACTTGGCACAATAGGGGCACTGTGGACAGAAGGTCTGTTAAACTTTTTACAATGATGTTGCAGATCACAGTGGATCAAAATGTGCATGGGGAGTGGCGCGAACGTTCACCTCGGAAACAGTGATTTGACAAAAAAAAAGGTCCACTTACTTTTTCCTGAACTTTCATCTGTATCACACAGTCTTCATCATAGGTCATAGTTATGGGGCGGCTGTGACTGAGAGGATAGTGTGGTCGTCCATTAACCCCAGGGTTGGTGGTTCGATCCCAGCTTCCGCTGCCCGCACGTCGAAGTGTCCCTGGGCAAGACCGAGTTGCCCCCGGTGGAGGCCAGCGTGGCAACTGTGTCCCCATCGGTGTGTGAATGGGTGACTTAGACTACTGTTCAAAACTTAGATTACTGTTACAGCGCTTTGGGAACTGTTTTGGTCGAAAAGCGCTATATAAGAAAGAGTCCATTTACCATTTATCGAGATGGATCAGTCGATATCCAGATTTTTTTCATTTCATTAAAAACTTTTTGCATGAAAGTCCAGGGGAAAATAGCTAGTAGATGGACCTTCAGTTAGGATTGCTTTGTATATGTGATTTTAAAAAACATTTTTCTTGTCATCGCAAAATAAACAACACATCACTTTTCGCCCCCACACGCTATTCAGTATAATGTAAGCAGTGTTGCCAACTCTCACGCTTGTGGTATGTGACACACACTTTCACGTTGACTCTCACGCTCTCACTCTGCCCAAACAATTCTCATGCCAAAACATTGCCACAGCAACAGAGATGAACAGGTGAACGTATGTACCGTTGGTTATGTACGTAACCCCGATTCTATGATTATGGGCTCTTAAATCACTCTCATTGGTGCGCGATGGTTATTGTCACATTGATTGGACAGCTGTGCTGACCGAAAACCCTCCACGGTGCCCAGAAGGCGTTCAAGCAAGCCAGTGAGTGAGTGTGTGTTCAGATTTGGTTGAGTGTGAGAGAGTATCCTGACTGGGACATTGTTAAAGGGGGTAAACCTGGATGATTAATGGGGAAATACAGAATACAGCAGCATAAAGGAAAAAATTACTCACCATGTAATTAACAGAACAGTAATAATTAACATGATGGTGATCTACCACCAGCTATGACTGGCTAATTAACTCTTATTTAGATATTATTATAACTGCATTCCCCATTATTTGTGTGATATTTGTTATCTAGCTAGACTGAAAACTTAACACGTTGTTTATTAAAACTAACACCAGTTCCCCACCACCACCATGGAACATCATAAATATCATGACACAGGCAGTTATTGACAACATTACAAACCAAAAATGTGTACTTGAGCTTGTATAAAAAATAAAATTTAGTTTTTCCTTGAGGTAATGAACTTGCATGCAGGGACACTGAACACAGTTTTTAATTTCACCTAAATGGTGCTTCCTTGTTGCCAACATAGTTGCTAAAGGGGTCAGGGTGTTTGTCTCTAATCTGCCACCCAGTTCCTGGCTCCCAGGCATCCCAGATGATGTCCAGAACAGCCTCTGGCAGACTGGTGACGACCATCTGCAGGACTTCCTCCCTCTCCTCTTGTGTCAATTGTTGCAATTCTGCCTGGAAAGTGAGCAAGAACATCTGTTTAGAATGGTTAGATTCACATGTCAACTGGGTGTGTAATTTTTATTTATATTTATATATTATATATACCAACCTGCATCTCTGCTGTCCTGGCAGCAGTCAGCTGAGCAACCCGGAGTCTCTCCCCCTACCATGGCCTCTGTCCCTTCCCCTGTCCTGCTCTCCATCTGCACCTCTGCCTCTCCACCTTCCCCCTCTTGCCTCGCTGTCACTGCTTTCTTCCAGTAGAGCTTCATAATCTTCAGAACTTGATTCCTGAAATTAAAGAAAATTAATATCTATAACATGGGTAGTTATATTGTGATGCTTTCCATATTTGAGGAATGCTGATTGACAGTAATAATGAAATAGAAAATGGTAAGCTGTAATGATAAAGCAAGATAAACTACAATGATGCACGGATTGATGAATACATAGACTATGTTGTGACTATACTTTATGTGCATTATCTCCAGTCTAACGACAGTCATCCCACTCCTATCATCTGTTTGTAATTGACGTTAGTTTAGTATTGTCGTTGTCCATAACCACTTCCAGAGCCATTCAGTACAGCAATGTTAGTTGACAATAAAACAGTCCCATCTATTATGCAGTAACATTAGCACACGTATTCAGCTATCAATAATGAACATCTAGCTCACTGTTAACATTATCATCCAGGAAATGTAGCTTTGCTGACATTGCTGAGCCTCTGGTTGAAAGCTAGACAAATGGCGATTGATGAAGCTGGCTAGCTAATGCATGTGTCATATAAATGCAGTCAGTGTACCATGCAACAACAATGGATTAGTTCAAAGTCACGAGCCTATATTCTGCAAGCTAGCAAGCTGATAACGACATTCAAAGTCAAAATAACATTAGACAACTATTTAAACAGTGTAACTTCACTTACCTCATCTATCAACATGATGCCGGTCGGTCACGTTCAGTCTACTGTACCTCATGTCACTGTTTTGGCCGATGCCCAGGATGCTCGCTCTACTGTGTGTGAGCACGAGAACAAGCAGCGCTGGTGACTGCTATTGTGCTGACGGCCACCGGTGTCACTAAAAACAACGACTTTCTGATAACTCCACACAGTACCTTTAACTACAACACTTTTAAAACTGTAAATGTAACATTTTACTAAAGAAAAATCACTTAAAGGTCAAGGTCATTGTTTGGTTGCGTTAGTAGTAGTGAGCTACGGGTTGGATTATAAATTGAGGGAGTAAATCTAGCCGGAAGAATTCTAAAACAAAAGCACTAAATCAAAAGTCTATGTTAGAATCTGGAATATCGTGTCGTTTCCTTTATATAAATCTCAGATCTCAGAGGGTCCAATCAATATAACGCAATATCTCTCTCAAGAGCACTCACTCTCAAGGATATTATGTTATCAGGTGTAATGGCTGTGAATAGTTGCATGGCATGTCTATTATGTTAAGGTCAAGGACTGTCTCAAGCAGTTCTACACAACTCAGAAGTGGAAGATGAACCAAGAGATCGTGAAGATATAGAGAGAGGGAGAGGAAGTGGCAGAGTGAAGAAGAGATGGGGAGAAAAGAAGGGAGAAAGACGCTAAGAAGGTAGGGAGGAAAGCGAGGGAGAGCAATGATGCTTCTTTGTCCTCTACTCTTTGTCGCTCACACCTCTTGGTTTTTCATGGACCATAATAACTCACACCGCTCCACCTGACCCCCACCTGCAGTTTGCTTCAATGTGTGTGTCCGTATGTGTGACTGTATCTGCATGTGTGTGTGTGTGTGTGAGATAATGTAGGTATACAATGCATACATTTCCAAATGTGTGTGTAGATGTCTGACGTGTGTGTGTGTGTGTGTGTGTGTGTGGAAGAGAGAGAGAGAGAGAGCGAGAGAGAGCATACTGGGTAGGAGGTCAGCTCCATGCTGCATTCCTTCACACCCCATCAGCATCTGGATGAGAGGAGGAGGGGAGGATGGAAGGAGGGAAGGGTGTCTCAAGGGGGTTGGGGAGGAGCGCCCTTCCTCTCTCCCTCCATCTCTCCATCTCTTTCTCTCTCTCTCTCTCCCACCCTCCCTCTCCCCTCCCTTGGAGAAAAATGAAGAGGGGAGATGTTGGGGGGGTTGCAGAACAAGCGTCTGCCACAGGTTTAGCCCCTCGCCCACCACATTAAATGCACAGGGTTGCCTTGGCAACGGGAACGCCGCCATGGCAACACATGTAGTATAAGGTAGGTGCTGTCGCACTGTGAAGCCATTTGTTGAGAGAGAGAGAGAGAGAGAGAGAGAGAGAGTGCAGGGGAGGGAAGAGAGACAGAAAGGAAGACTGAGAAAAAGGAGAGAGACAGCGGGGTAGAGAGAGGGGGGAGAATGAGATGGGCGGGGTGTGGGGTGGTAGGGAAAACAGACAGGCTGTTAGCGCAGGAAAAATATGTTATCGCCGTGGCAACGCAATGTGGCAACTCTCCATGGCAACAGCAGGTGGCTCAGGGCTGAAATTTGCGTTCGCTGCTTTTGCTTTTTTCGTATTCCTGTGTGTGTGTGTGTGTGTGTGTGTGTGTGTGTGTGTGTGAGTCCAATATTTCCCCTGCATCTGGTGAGGTGAGAGCCACATCACAAGTGCTCACGTCCAAATCCTCTCATTCAGCAGCTTAGCGGAACATAAAACAGGACTCACGTTACAAAGAAAACTCTCCTGATGAGTGGAAACGACAAGTGGGTTGCTTTTTTTCGGAGTTCACAGCATCCCCAGGTGTTTTCTGTCCTGTTTTTGTTTGTCTGTGTGTGTGTGTGTGTGTGTGTGTGTGTACATATGACCAATATCCATGTTGTCAGACACACAATCACTGTGTTTGAGAACAGCCTGTCTAGCTACAGAGAGAAAAAGAAAGGAGCAGTCAAACGTGTTGTCTAATGGGGAGCTAAAGACCACTCAACCTGGAAAAAGCTCCTACAGCCCCCCTCTCTCTCTTTTCCCTCTCTTTCTCCTCTCTCTCTCTCTCTTCCCCTCTTTCCCTTTCGCTGTCCCTCCACCTTCCTCCCTCTCTGTTAAAATTATGGATTCACCGGCAGCGCTGGATCTATTGTCTTCTTGCGCGTGCCACATGTGTGAGTGAAGATGTCTCCATCTACGTGAGAAATGCCGTCATTACCTCCCTCATTAGTGGTGCAATGATCACCTAAACCGAGTCCCCGGCTTTGAGTTCTCCTCTGAGTGTGTGTGTGACTATAAGCGCGCGTTCTAATATGTCACACTGTACGCACGTCTGTCTTAAACATGCCTGTGTGACATGAGCGTGAGTTAAACGTGTGTGCGTTGATTTTTTTATTGAATGTGTGTGAATGGACCAGTGGCGGGCGGTGGGGGGTTGTCATGAGAAATTACCCCCATGGACTACAGCGGCGAGGCTGTAATTCTCCGAGGTAATCACAGGGAATAATGGCAACAGTGGGACACCCGGGAATCTAATCACTATAATCAGAAGCACTGGCTTATGGGCTCAAATTCCTGCCTTGCTATCTGCCTCGTGATGAAGCCTGCTGGGCTGTTCGGCTGCTGCAACATGATCAAATAATTGACCAGTTTTCTCTTTCTCTCTCTTCCATCCCTTCTTCCTCTTTCCTTTCTAGTCCTCCACTGTGGTCAGGGAGTCCCCTCTTCAGAAAGAACGGAGGAGTTCTCCTACAAGGTACCGTTTCACCTCCGCAAGTGTGTGTGTGTGTGTGTGTGTGTGTGTGAGATCCCCACCTTTCTTTCTTTCTTTCTTTCTTTCTCTTTCTCTCTCCCCCACCCGCTCCCTCCCTCCCTCCCCCACTCCACCCTCTACGGATGTGCCAACTCCAATCATCTCAATTCCAAATCCCTCTTTTTAGAAGCGCACCTTGAGAATACCGAGTGCCAAGT
The DNA here is from genome assembly GCA_036023855.1 of Gadopsis marmoratus. NCBI lineage: Eukaryota > Metazoa > Chordata > Actinopteri > Centrarchiformes > Percichthyidae > Gadopsis > Gadopsis marmoratus. The sequence continues at coordinate 17,902 of JAVQJF010080748.1, read as the reverse complement.
TCTGACACTTGGCTCTGCGCCAGAGGAGGAATGCTTTTCTACAGGAGGCGTGTTTGAAAGTTTAAAAAAAAAGAAAGAAAGAAAAGAAGTGATAGAGATGCAGCAGGTGAGCGAGGGAAAGAAAGAAAGAGAGGTCGAGGGAGGGAGGGAAAATCAGAGGCTGGGGAACAATCCCCTTGCCTCCTTTCCTCATTCAACACAGCATACAGCTTCTCTCTTTTACTCTTATACACCTCCTTTTCCCTGTATTTCCCATTATTCCTCCCCCCCAACCTCCTCCCTGGTGGCTGGACGGCAGTTTAAATGGACATTCAATCCCAATCAGGGAGCACTCCGGGAGCTCGCTGGGCTGCCGAGTCCTAAATGGAGGGGGAAATGGATACATTAGGCGTCTGCGGTGCGCCCTCCATCGCCGCTGATAATGGAGTAGTAATGGTCAAGGAGCCGGGGCTGGAGAGAGTGTCTGAAAACCTGGACTCCCTCTAGACGCACACAGTCTGAGTGTGATGTGTCTGAGGCGGCTGGACAGATGGACAGACGGCTAGGTAGACGGAGAGGGAGGCAGTCAGGAAGGCCGACTCGGCGCACACATGTGACAGGGAGAGACGGGAAACTTTGTAAATGCATTTTCTGAAAGGAGAGAGGGTGCAGAATGATCGGGCGTGACATTCGGCGGCAGCAGGGAGAAAGAAAGTTGTGACAGACAGCCGGAGGCAAAGACAAGAAAAACGAGGAAGGGTTGGGGGGGGGGTGCTGAGTTTGGGGCTGTTAGTGCCCTCCGTTATTACTCTCCCATTCCCAGAGCTTTCAGAACTGCTCCGCTCTGAGCTGATGTGGGCTGAAATCTGCCTCTCTCCCTGTGGCCCGGCACCGGCTCTGGATGAACACAAGGACAATGCATGGCAGCTGTGTCCTTAATCCAACCCATCACCCCAAAGGTCATCATCTAATAGCTCTAAATGATCTGTCCAATTTAAGTGTTCCTATTTTATTTAAGTACTTTCATTCCACCACCACCACCCCCCCACCCCCCCAAGGAAAGGAAGGAAGGGTGTGTCCAAGTGAATAGAAAAATTGACCAGCTGTTGCTGTGCAGATCAGCACATCACAACCGCTTTCGAGGTTCAAACATATATCGGGTTCATGTCTGTATTTTACGAATGACTTCCCTTGAATTCTACCACAACAGTAAATATTCTACTCGAATGGCAGACAAGGTCAAGCTTTTCGCTTTTCTTTTAGATTAAAGTTGGTTTGATTTTTGATTTGTTTTGTACAGACAGCTAGAGAGCAGTGGCTGTTTAAATAATTCAGACGTATCAGCAGTTGAATTGAAAGGGCATTCATAGAAAGTGAAAGTACATTTATGTACAAGTACAATTTTGAGGTACTTGTACGTCACTTGTACCTTTTTACTTATTTCAGAGGGACATTTTTTACTTTTTACTCCCCTACATTTATTTCACAATTATAGTTATGAGTTACAGTGCAGAGACAGATTTTAGCTATGCCTCTAATGATGCATTGTTATACGGAAAGTTAAACTACCCAGTAGTTTACTGATAATAATACAGTATTATAATATATAATATAGCAGGGTGAGGAGTAATATTTTGTCCTATTTTTTGGAAGATTGAGGCTCTCTGATAAAGTATCAATGATCAAAATGGTCACTCTTACCAAGTCCTGCATTCAAAATGTACTTAAAATTCCAAATGTAAAAGTATGCATTATACAGAATGGCCCTTTTCAGAGGATTTTATTCTATTATTCTAATATTATTACTGGTGCGAACAGCTTTTTAATGTTGTAGGGGGTCGAGGTGGAGCTCAGTTGAGCTCTTTTACAACATACTGTCGGGATGTTTGTTAGTACGAATCTATCGTATCTCCTTACATCATGTTAATCATACAATATGTTTAAAACTTATGTGAAATCTTAATCTGCAAAGTAACTAACTATCTGTAAAACTATCTGAAACATAGTGAAGTACAAGTATGTGATACTGTATCTGTAGTTAAGTACTGCACTTGAGTAAATGTCCTTAGTTACCTTCCGCAACTCTACTGTAAATGCAAGACCTTTGGAGAATGTTTTTTTCTATTATGAACTTCCTACTTTTTTTTGGTGGACAAAATATTGGAAACACTTAAATTTTGTAGTGACTTAAACAGAGCTACGTGACGACTGCATAAAATATCGATATTGTGCCACCTTTAAGTTTTCAAAGCAATATGAGACTCAAATCATCTTTGCCCAAATAGCAGGTCAAAAGATTAGATTTTTTTAAGAACATGTTTAGGGGCGTACACTTCTGTACATCTGACCGAATTCAGCCAAACTGCATCAAAAGGAAAGAACAGGAAGGAAAAGTTGAATTTAACCAGCAAACATGTCGGCACACAGGTGTTCTGCTGGTTAGGGCCTGATATGACCCATGTTTGTTGCTGTATTTAAAAGGCTTATTAAGTTACAGCAATTAAGTGTTGCTTTTATTTTGTCCCCCCCCCCCCTTCAGGTTATAGCACTTGTCAGTCAGCCAGCCACTTAGACGCTCAGCTGGAGTGTCAGAGAGACGAGCCGGTTAGCCATCCAGTAAAACTGCCAGCATTCTCAACCCACCAGCAATCCAGTCAGTCAGTCAGTCAGACAACATTAGTATGCATCCTGCAGTCAGACTCTGTACTCAGTTTAACACACGGCAGCCGAGCAGGCAGATAGAGAGGACGGGGGCAGTGTTTTGACTGAGTGAGAGGCCACTTTCAAACAGTTGCATTCTCAAGGTCTGCTGGGAGTGACCGTTGAACCTTTGGACTTTTCGTGTGTGTGTGTGTGTGTGTGTGTGTGTGTACTTGCTGCCTGTCTGCTCCACTCCTCTGCCAGCCGTGCAGAGACTGCAGCCTGCAGGGCCATGTGGAACTCATTTAACAGGAGAGCAGGGGAGGCTGAGTGCGTGTACGGCACATGAGAGCGGCGAGGGGAGGGAGGCTGAGGAGGCTTTTGCTTGCCCTGGAAAACAGGCAGGCAGGGAGACGGGCGGCAGGCAAAGACGCAGGAAGCAGACAGAAAGGCAGAGCAGCTGACATAGACATAGGAAAAAAGACTTTAGACTAGAGGATGTTTTCCCTCCAGGAAAAAGGCAGACATGAAAACAGACACCTCTTCTCTTCTGTCTTTATATTTTTTTTTTCCTCAGCGCGTCCTGCTCTCTGCTACCAAGCTGGGTGTTTTTCTTTTTTTTTTTTTTTTTTTTTTTTTATTGCTTTGAGCTCATAAAATGTATTGCTCAATCTCAGTGAGTGAGGACGGGCTTTGGGAGCGCTGCCTGCTCTTCCCCCTTGCTCAGTTTGTCACCTCATCTCCTTAGCATACATCCCCGGCTTTTTTACCTGCAGAGACAGCGTGCGCGCTCAGCTGGAGGTCCATGAGTCACCACTATGCATAGAATGGCAGCCAGATCGATAGAGAGGGAAAGAAATCAACAAGCTGAGGACGGAATTAGAAAGACAAAGAGAAGGGGTTTGCTGAGGATTTCAAACAGCAAAGCGAGGAGGCAAAGATACAGAACACGCACTTGAGAGGAGAGTTGTCTGCGCTTGTGCTAGGAGGGAGGTGTGTGTGTGTGTGTGTGTGTGTGTATCTAGGGTAAACAGAGGTGGTCAGGAGTGTGTCGCTGAGCTATGCGAGGCCATGTCAAACACAGCTTGGTATTTCCTTTCCCCCCTTTCTCACTCTCTCTCTCTCTCTCTCTCTCTGCTTCCCTCTATCACTTTCTCTGCTGATGCATGATCTACCACTCTGTGGCATGTGGAAGGGGAGCCGTTGCTATGGCAACCCAAAGCCTGACTGGAGCGAGGTGGGGAAGGAGGGGTGGGTGGGTGCACATCAACCCGGGGAGACCTTAATGCACTGCCCACACACACACACACAACCATGCAGCGAGTGATCAAGATTATAAAAGAGACTCTGTGCAGGGACCTACTTATAAGGTTATGGAGAGCAGAGCTGGAGATATCAGGGGCAGAGCCACACTAACTGGAGTCAATAAGATTACTGTGAACACAGCCGGCCGGGGGAAAGGCTACAGAAACACACCAACAATTACAAACGACAAACAGATCCTAATACATCTTTGTGTGAATTAACCAAATATACTACGTTATGGGACGGTTTCCCACAGGGGGGCCTCGCCATGACAACTTGTATGTTTTACTGAACTTGTGGTTCCTGGGGTGAATTAAATTTCTCCTTGCGACATCGATCATACATTTACTGAGATCTATAAAGATCCAGTATGTTGATGCTATGGTAAAACGTCTTCAGGAGTTGCACCTTAACAAATGCCTCTGCGGCAGACAAAGCAAACAGCAGGTCATCATTTGCGAAATGCAACCTGACCCTAGAGAGGAAAATGACAGCTGTTTTAGTGAACTGGGGTGGCTGTGGTGAGCAGCCAGCCTTGAGTAACAAGAGCTTCTGGCTCAGATGTACACATGCACTCTTCTCTTCTCTTCTCCTCTGCAACACAGACAATAAATATATAAGTATAGATTCACAGCTGTTGAGAGCGTATACGTAGATCCCCTTTCTGGTCTTTCACAGTCTGGTCAGTATTTGTGGAAATGGTCCGGTCGTTCCACGGGTAGGAAACCACAGTCAAGACTTTATGACCTTGATGGAAAATCTGAAGCAGCATAAGAAACAAACTTATTCGGTCGTACTTGACGTTTGTTTTAATTCTAAAGTGGTTTTAAACTGAGACATTGTTGGTCCTGAACCAGGAAATGTTCCAGTATCTTCAGAAATCCCCCTGGACACACTGGAACCTTAAATGAATTCCTTGTCAAGTGTGTTTATATTACATTTCCATGTCACCACATGTTCAATTCTAAAAGTTCTTTTTTCCACTAGTCACTTAAATCTAATTCATTATGGCCGAGTGAAAACATATTCAGAAATGTTAAAGAAATACATTTATTCACTCTCTTGCTGAGAGTTAGATGAGAAGATTGATACCACTCACGTCATGTCTGTAAAATAAATGTGAGGCTACAGCTAGCAGCCTGTTAGCTTAGCTCAGAATAATGTCTGGAAACATGGGGAAACATGTCCTGAGATAAAAAAAAATATTCTGCACCTTAAGAGCTCACTAATTAACACATTATATCTTGTTTGCTTAATCCATACAAAGACACAGGGGTAAAAGTGACACCCCTTTTCCAGTCTTTCTCCTAGGCTAAGCTATCCGGGTGCTAGCTAGCTTCATATCAAGCTACACACACGAGAGTGGTAACAATCTTCTCATCCAACTCTCGACAAGAAAGCCAATACGCATGTTTCCCTGAGCTACTCCTTATATGCAGATGTATTTGCAAATCTGAAATGTCACTGCAGTACGGAGAAGATGCATTGACAGGGACTACAGCTTAAAGTCTTGCATCTACCAGCTGTCAGGTTGGTAAACCATGATCTTCAGGTCTCCTCACAGGCTTTGGGTGGGGCCCTCGAGGACATTCAGGGATTTGTTCCAAAGCCAGTCAGTCATGCTGGATGTGTGGTACAGGCCAGGGTGTTGTGTTGCTGGAAGGTGAATTTCTTCCCCATTCTGTGGTGTTTTCTTTGCGGGCCCTTTCAGTATTTGGCTCTGTTTGTATGGTGGTGCCAACATCGTGCTGCACTGTATTGCCACCAGGTGATAAGCAGCACCTGGTTTTTGCCAGTTGAAATGCTTGGCTTTCAGAATTAAATTTTCGTCTCATTAGATCAGATTAAGCAGTTTTTGGTGCTCCAGGTGGGTTGCCATATGCCTGTTTATGTAAAATGGCACTTAGATGGAGTGCTATAGAGTCCTTCTGGTAGAAAATTGGTTACCACTTTCTCATCCCTGACCAAAGCCCTTTCTGCCTGTTTACTTTTTGACCAGATGGACAACTCTTCCAAACCTCTTCCACTTAATGATGGAGCCCACTGCGTCCTGGAGACTTTGAATACTTTAGCAATTTTTCTGCACTTTCCCCCAAAATTGACATCTTGACACAGTCTGGTCTTCTAGGTTTACTGAGCCTTCCTTTTACTCTTTTTACTCATTCACAGTGAACTGTGGGACAGATTTCTAATTCATCTCCAGTTGAATTTCAAGTGCGACTGGAGGTAACAGGAAGTGATGTAGAGCTAAAGCAATTCTCTTCAAATTAAGAGTTGGCAACAATTTTAAGAATTGGTTCACTGTCATTTTTAAGCATAATATGCCCCAAGTTCTCTCGTTCCCACCTCTTCAATATGAATATTTGTTTATGTTGTGTTTAGTAAATATTTCGGGGGGGCTGGATTGTTGGTCGGGAAAAAAACTATCAATTTGAATATGCCAATTTGGGCGTTTGGAAATTGTGATGGGAATCTTTTACTATTTTTGGACATTTTATGGACGATTAATGACGAAAACAGTCGACAGACCACGTATACAATAGTCTAAAACCTTGTTTGCTTTATGAATTCGGAGTATTGTCTGTGGATTGCTTTGTAAAGAATACACCTAATGAATTTTAGATCTGTTTTAATGACAGACAAATTATTCAAATTTTAAAGTCAGTGGTATCCCCCTTTAAGTTCCAGCAGCATCAGACAGGCTGGATTTAGCAGAGCCCAGCAGTCGTTGGTAATTGAATGATTCGCAGCACCCTTAATTCATTTATGATGCTTTCCCGCTCAATTTAACCTTGCTCATCAATATTGCCCTGTTGGCCTCCTCAGACAGTCAGTGAATCCTCATCGAGCTGCTTCCCGGTCTTATCGAGGTCCGATCAGGTTTTGGAGAAGCTCCCTCTATGTTTCCCTTCCTCCTTTTTTAACTGACGCTTGCGTGTTGCATGTGACGTGTAACGTGGCGTGTATTATAAATTCTTGTCTGCTGCACTCTCCCTCTCTCTTTTAGTTCCTCGTGGTGTGATCCAAAATGGCACCCGTGTCAGGAGCCAGGCACTCTTCCCTGTGATAAGACCCCTACCTGTAAGCCCTGTGGGGAGCAGAACCTCGGCCATAAGGTGGGTAAACCTCGCTCCTGTTGCCCTCAACCATATAATTAATGTCAGGGCTTTTCCCCTGCGCCAACACATTCCCTCACAGGCATACACAGACACACCCGCACCCACATGCACACATACAGTAGCCTTCAAACAAACACAAAAAGTACACACACGCGCACAAACAGACCTCACACCAAAAATTTTCCACTGATAGTTTACATAATTACATCTTCATTGTGTCCAAACGTCGGAGGCGTTCACACGCTCCCCACTCTTCACAACATTTTATCCAGGTGTGTTTATATAACGGTCACACACACACACACACACACACACACACACAGACACACACATATACACACACACACAAACAGGTTTATTAGAGGGAGAGGCCTCATGATTCAAAGAACATTCGGAGCATGCATGGACATGCACATCCATCATAGGAGCATACGAGTATGATGGCCTGCACCGCATAATGAATTAAACATACCCAAAGTCTCACTAAAGGTCTGCAGTGAATATTTGATCACTGTAAGGGTTGCATGTTTTTCTCTTAAGATATTAATATGCTAACCCTCTCATTCTGAGGGGAGGAAATGTCCGGGGGACGAAGCTCCTTTTGATTTATTGGTTGGCAGGATACACCCCTGTCCTTTAATGCCTCACAGGGCAAAGTGTCTTCTGACTAATAGCGCAAAATATGTGTTGCAGTATAATGTGGAAGCTGATGTACAGTGGACGGCGGTTAAATGGCTCTGCCGCAGAATCGCCATTCTGTGTCGCTCTGACTTTAAAGCTCGCAAGGTCCTTTATGTGCTGAGCAAGTTTCACAACCTCAGGGAGCACGAGAGCTGCTCAGAATGCACCGTGTCATTTGAAAAATGCAAAGGTGGCAATCTGAAAATGAGTCTGCTCATTTCTAAAAGGAAAGGCTGACTCTGTTTTGGAGATACAGGGTTTTAATCTGACCTGAGAAATATGCACATGACGCCCTAGGGGGCTATTTGAGGGTGATAGATTATCACCTGAACTTTTTTTTCTTGCTTTCCAGTCAAATGCAGAGTGAGCGGGAGCAGCTGGAGAGAAGCGTATGCAGGCAGGCCACCTGGCTGGCAGTGTGACAGCAGGAGTAACAATATTCTCTCCCGTTCTGTGTCCTTGCTTCATACAGATCATCCCTGGGAGATTATCTAAGCCGAGGACAGGACAGCCCATCCCGCTACTCTCCTCCACCCTGCAGCGAGGACCTCCAGGACGACCACACTTACAGCACCGCTAAATCCCCCAGCAGGCTGTGCTCTTCCCAGGTCAGCAGCCCTTCCTCCCCCCTGGACGACGACGATGACATCATCGCTGTGGAGATTCAATCAGACGTCAAACCCGAGCCCCGGGAGATCCCGCTGGATTCTCACGTCACCACTGCCGCCACTACCTACATTTCCCAGCAGCCCCTGCGCGGACAGAGACGTAGCTTGGGGGCGGGAGCTGGGACTCTGGCAGGGTGCAGCTTGCCCTGGACCAAAAACCGAGCGAGGGGCATTAGCGACACGCTGCCGTTGAAGAAGCGGCGCGCGGCGGCAGTGGAGAAGCCGCCGGAGAGCGACGACGAGGAGATGAAGGAGGCGGCGGGGTCGCTGCTCCACCTGGCAGGGGTCAGAGCCTGCCTCAACAACATCACAAACCGCACCGCCAAGGGCCAGAAGGAGCAGAAAGAGGCCCTGAGAAACTAAGACGCACACATAGAACAAGTACATAGTCATGCAAACACACGCAGACGGTATATACAGCGCAACGCACACACTAACACAGAGACACACATACAATACACAAATAGGTGAACAGGTAACGTTACTACAACATTAGTCTCAACGGACACTTCTCATCTCCCTCTATCTATCTGCAGGGCATTAGGTGAATCCTACTTATTTGTGGCAATATCAAAAATCTATGTTTTCCTACATGTTCAGCAACACTAACATCAATGGGTATTTCTCATGTGTCTTTGTTGTTTTTGTTGTTTAAAAGGGGATGAAAGCCATAAAAAGAGCATTGTTTTGTCACTAATTTGGACAAGTTGAACATGACAAAGTGAATCACATTGAGGAGCGTACGTTACATAAACCCAGAAGATGGCTGTTTGTCTTACCTGTTTGTTTCCATGTGAATCTGTAGCAATCTTGCAGCGATGCCAGCAAAGACAAGACGGGCCCTATTTAACAAGACTTAGAGAGCTCTCTCGGCTCGCTCGCTGGCATCACTCTCCTACATCCACGAGCACAAATGTGAGACTGTGCCAAAGATAAGCGACCAGGTTGCTTCATGTAGCCGATACGACAGCTGACAAAAAAAAAAAAAGAAGAAGAAGAAGAAGGAAGGCATAGTAGTAAAGGAGAGCTGGAGAGAATGACCTTAAGTGTCAAAATAATTGTAAAACCCAATGTGATATATACTCATGCACTTAAGATTATTTAACACCACTTATAATAGAAGCATCATGGGTAAAGACATGGTTTATTTCAAGAGCACTCATAGTATTTAAGAATAGATATTTTAAAATAAAAAAAAAAGTCATGTTTATCACCATAGAGATGGATAGTGTGCCGGGTCTGAGGCAATATCTCCTTCATTTTGTTGTTGTTGTTGCATAATGTAAACGTCCCTAAAACTTCCCCAGTACTTCTTTCCATAGGCGTAGACACCTGGTATAGATATCGTAGCTACCAGTAGCTACCACACCTTCCTATTCATTTGACAATGTCAAAGAACTATATACATAAAACTGTGGGTTTAGATTTCTGTTTGTGTCTGTTTACCCTCACTCTACCCTCATAAAGATATAAGCAATTTGTCCCATGTGGGCAACTCTGTAAAAAGGTTAGAAAATATTTTATTTTTTTCCTTTCTTAATTGAAGCAATTTGACCTGCAGGACTTTCTCAGTTATATTGCATGGGTGCTTGTAAATAAGATAAAAAGCAAATCTTTTTTATTCAAAGATCATGTAAGATAAACAATGTATTTAGCATGAAGCATGACTTATTTTCATATAAACCTTGATCCTAGAGGAAAGAAAAAAAGTTTTGCCGCCAATTCTTATACCCGTGATTATATTGGATTTTTTTTTTTTTTTTTTTTTTAATTATTATTTGTTTGTTTGTTTTGTTTGTTTGAATCTTTTTGGGTTCTGTTTTTTTTCTGAGCGGGCTTTCAAAGACACGTCTTCAGGGAGGAACGTGGGAGATCACTCTGCAATTAAGAGGCCCGAGGGTGCCACCTCTGGGCTTCGGGTTCAGGCTCTGTAGGCCAGCTGAATCACCTCTTAGGGGTGGGCTTCCGTCTTCTTCTGCCTGTACAGTGATTTTTAGGTGTTCAATGTTAACCCCAGTGTTATTTCAGAACACATCTGTAGAGTGCGTGAGTTTGTGTGCCCAGGAACACACACCCTTTAACATTGTGCCTGCCTGCCTGCCCTGAGTACCTCTGTTGTCATGTCTCTGACATGTTTGGACAGAATGTTACCTGTCTTTATTTATAACAGTATTGTTTTTCTTTCTCTCTCCTGTGTGTAAATGTACATGTGTCCTTATTTCCCATCAGCATTGTTCAGTGTAAATGTATGGATCAGATGGGCATGGGAAACTTTGTAGGTGTCCTGAAAGAACCTCATCATCTCCAAAAAGGCTGCTGGGGAGTTGAATTGAAAAGAGAGAGAATGTCGGCGATGGCATAAATGACATAAAAAAAACCAACATTTTTTTTTATTTACAAACAGTATTGTTAAGCCTTTGGTTAAAGGAATTACCTGCCGTTTTGGATGTCAAGCTTGCATACAGCCTATCACATATTTATCTCAAGAGCCCAATCTGGAGATCAGAGTTGTTTTTCTTTATATATTTGCCAAGGTGTATGTGTATCTCACTTAGGGTCATGAAAACACTGACTTGATTGAAATTCACAAGGGCATTAGTGAGTTTTGTCATTTGCGCATCAGAAGTGATAGATACAGCACTGCCATTATTCGGCATGCTTTCGCTGAAACAGGAATGCATTAAAGTATTCATTCCCCGTCCCCCCCCTTTCCCACTTGCACAGATGCAGTGCATATTGAAAGCAGCTTTGCGGGAGAAAACTTAGGCTGAGGTTTGGTTGTAGCAGCAGAGTCAGACATGGTTTTCTTTAAGCTGTTGAGCGAGCCAAGCAGGCAAACACATGCATGTTCCATCAACTGGTACAGTCTTTTGCCACCTGTAGCATGCATCACTGGCTTTGTATGGTATCCATGCCAACATATTAAAAAAAGGCTAAAAGGAGGCACTGTCAGTGTTCTTGTGTTGTATGCCATCCGTCTCCCGTCTGATATCCGTCTGAGTCCGCCCAGGTCAAGCACTCTGCTGTATTTGTAGTAACAATCCACTGTTGTGGTGACTAATAACGTGTTCAGCTGGCAAGAGGCATGTCGAGGGGAGAATATGTTGCTTTAGCAACCACCTTGTGTCCTCTGACTCACTCAGTGTCATGCAGGAAAGATGAACTCCTGACCCTACAAGTCCTGGAAAAACAGAGCAAACACACAAAATAGAGGTGGGACATTTTAAGCAAAGTAAAACTACTTCACTGCCTGAGAAGCCCCCTGAAACAAGCTCCTTTCAAACCTGCCAAACATACAATGAAACAGTTGCCATTTTTTATTTGCTGATGTTTTAATGCGCATTTTTGTTTCTTGTTTTGTTGTCTCTCTGACAAAATTATCTACAATACTGCCATTATTTTCCGGTGACTGTCTGAGCTGAATATTGGAAAGCCATAGGTTAGAGATGTCAACATGCAAAACTGTTATTGATCTGTAAGATGTGATGCGGAGTACACCCAGGTGTTGGTTTTTTCAGTAAATGTTCAATTCTCTCCTTATTGTGCAATCATATTGCCAAAGAATGATTTCAAGACCTATTTCATCACTACATGTAAATATCAACGTTGTCCAATACCGTGGCAAAAAATATATAAATGTTGTTTTATTTTGTTTTCCATTTTCTGAAAAACTGCAATGATGTTTATGTGATGTATTGTCTTCCAGTTGGTTGCAATAATAAAAAATACAAGTTGCAGAAGATTAGTTTGGCTGTTAATTTTGGTGGACGCGCACCAAACATGAAAACCATAATCGAAGTCAGCCACTGTGACACATTTAATGACAGCATCACTGCTGGGCAGAAATTTAACAATCTGACCTCTCAAAATTCATAGTTAAATACAGTAAAAGATTATTATTCAACATGCAACACACACTAACCCCCATTTACTGGTAAGGTGCTAGCTTTGTGAGACTGGAGACTCTTTAATATGCTCTGAAGACTGACCCTAATCATTAACCTCACATATTCCCATCAACAAGGGTCTTATCATAACCATGCCTCTTCCACAAGTTAATTATTCATTTACTTCCTCCAATCATTTAAGTTCAATACTTCTGATTAAAGTCAAACTCAGCATCCCCCTTAGGGAAAGAAGTAAAAGAGTTAAGTGTACCAAAGAGTTCCTCGATGCCTTATCAATCTGAGTGGTGCCATTTTGGAGCTGTGTGGCAGTGGAAGCCCATTCATAATTGAAGCTGAGACAGGCTTAATCTCAAGCCAGTGCCTCCCTGTGCAACACGCTCCAACCACCAACACAACTGGAGCTAGCAGCTCCTCTGTTGCTATGCAACTACAGCAAAGAAAAGGGGGGGGGGGATTCTCTAGATCTTTAGAGGGCATCATACTACTCAGTTACCAAGCGTGAGACTCAAAGGTAGGGACGACATGCCTCGGATAATGCTGCTTTTTGTTTGATCACATCTCATAGTTTGAGAAACACCTAATAGACATAAAGTCTCCTGTCATCTTTCTCACAACTCTTTCTTTCTTTGCTTTTTCAAAGAAAAATGTTACGAGTTAATTCAGACGCGTATCCTCATCAGTGTCAGGTAGGCCTTTAATTTCCCCTCAGTGAAATAAATGTAATGAAGTCAGTTGATGTGATGTTCCATCTTAGAGGAGGCATGCTGAAGTGTTCAGTGGACTGGTGCACAGAGAGCTGTGTGTTCCCCGGTCTATATCATCCATATCCACAGAATGACCAGTGAGGCAAGTTTCCATGGAGACAGAAGTGGAGGTAACGTTCTCTTGTCAGCTCTCATTTACTGCAAAGCTTTATTGTTTTTGGACGCATTCCCCTGGTAGTCAGGACAAGTGTATTTGTGATTAAACAGATAGAACCTATTGACGGGACTCATCCAAAAATTCACTTACACTCCCCCTTTATTGAATTACATGTAAAATAGTTGAATGCTATACAAAGTGGATGGATTGTGTGTGTGTGTGTGTGTGTGTGTGTCATGGCATCAGAACAACCAGACTTTGTTTTCTGAAGCTCTGGTATGTAGTGTGATCACACTCTTGTGGCGGCAAGACGTTACTACATACAAAGTGCTCTTGAAGCATAAACAAGAGGTACCAGATATTATTCCCACATAGTAGAAGAATTCAGATCCTTTTACTTAAGTAAAAGTAGTAATACACCAGGGAAAAACTACCACACCTACATGTAAAAGTCCTGCAGTAGTAGAAAGTAGAGAAATCTTATCAGCTAAATGTACTCAAAGTATCAAAAGTAAAAGTATGCATTATGCAGATTAATGGCTGCTGTCACTATTATATATTACATTCTGAGATTATTATTATTGAAACATGCATGCATAAGAAGCATGTAAATGTTGTAGCTGGTGTTGGTTCAGTTCATTTTAACTACTTTATATACGGTTTAATAAGTTAACAGTAGTTTCATCTACACAAATTAAGTATATTTTATAACTAACTTTTTCAAGTAATCATGGTTTGCATGTCACATTGTATTCTGCAAACTAATAACTACATCTGTCAGATACATGTAGTGAAGTAAAAAGTACGACATTGCAACTAGTGGAGCAGAGATATAAAGTAGTAGAAAATGGAAATACTTCGGTAAAGTACAAGTACCTTAAAATTGTGCAGTATTCAGTGTTACTCCACCACCATAGAGAAATAATATTTGATCACTGACATTAAGTTTAGGACAAAAAGTCTGTGAAGTCTGGCCGCTTCCAAACAGATGTCCAAAGGGAAAATACACATTTGACTATAAAGTGCGTCAGAGTAAAGTCTTCATGGAGACCAATTACAAAGGACTGGGATTTCAGAATTGTATACAGTGCCCCCTTTCTGTTCTCTGTCGTCAGATGTTGCAACAATTTACACTGTTGTAATCAATTGGCTTCTGTCACTAAACACAACACAGCGACGTTTGAGCTGCAGTCCGGGGTTTTTCTTTGGGTGTTTGACATGTCCCATACCTATATTAAGCGATATTATCTAGGGTTCACTGAGCATTATAAAGCTAAGCGCACGTATTTAGCCCATATCACATTTAAACTCCATTTCCCGGCAGCAGGTGCGACTACTGGCCCGCGTCATACTCCGCAGGAAATCTCGCGATATGTGCGGCTTGATCCTGCCCTATGTCTCGCGCACTCGCAGCTCCATCGCTCAGTATATAAAGCAGGACAACGACGGAAGGAGGACGGCTGGGGAGTCGCAGCCCGGGATTGTAAATAAGACCGCTAAAACTGTGTTTTATTTACAAATGTGATGCCGGCTGTTTTAAAAAAGGCGTTCCCAGTTGTTTTAAGTCGTTTTTCGTAATTTTTGGCTCTGTTTCTCGCCTATTTCCGTGTGGTTTTTACACTACGCGTATAATGGCGAACTCGGCTAACTCGAACCCAGTGGTAAGGATCAATCTCTAAGGATTGTCAGTGGGGGGGGAAATGGAGGGGTGGGGGTGGGGAGAGAAAAAAAAAGAATATTGGAGAGCTGTCGACGAGCTGGTGTATTTATTTCAGTAAAATGACTCTGCTTAACAAAACACTTCACCGTGCAATAAAATTAATACTCTTAACTTAGGTTCAGCAAATCGGCCATTTTAGTCAGTTTTCGAAACTGAGGTTAGATTGTTCCTTCAGATAAAACAATCTGGTAGAAGCAACATGGCGAACACGAGGGGAGTCTGTATTCCGTTGACACACTGGAAATACATTAAAATGCTGGGGGGGGAGCATTTATTTAAAAAAAAGAAATGATGGGCTGTGTTGTCAGGCTGAAGCTTTCTCCAGCCTCTCGGTTCGTGGCAGTGTCTTGGGAGGCGTCTCGTGTTTTGTGTAACGTTGTGACTAAATTAATTCAAGCTACGGGTTCATCGATATTTGGTGTTTGTGCCGCCGAGTCGCTCCAGCTGAGCGGGCCAGAGCGTCCCTGCTTAGGGGAAGGGCACAACGGGGAAATGGAAGCTAAAACTGTTTTGCGTAGTTTTATGAGAGACAAAAAAAAAATGCAGATGTACGCGAAGCACCTCGCCACCACCCACTGCGAACGAATTGAGCTTTATTTTATTTTGAAAACGTGGAACACGTCTTTGTCCGAAGGTCCGTCCCAAGCTCAGTCGAGTGATTCGTCTTTTGTCCACCGTTCCACGGCCAGCAGCGGTGCAGGGCAGCCGTCCCCAACCGCCACCTTGACCCGTCTCCATAACAGCCGTGTCCCGCTCCCCCCCCCACCGACAGACAAAAAGAAAAGAGAAAAAAAAGGCCATTGGTCGAAGCTGACCACTCATAAGATGTCGCACCGAAAATATCCTCCACATTCCGCCACATGTTGTACACCAGCACGCGGGGGGCCGTCGAGCGCGCGCTGCCCGCCGCTCCGCTCCGTAAAATGGCTTCCGCGTCGCCCCTCGCTCCGGTTCTGGCCCTCCTCCTTTCTGCTGCCGGGTTTTATACAGTCATATCGGCTCTCTAATATAGACTGCCCGGGATGGGAAGGTGCTACTCGACGCTACGTCACCGGCTCTACATATAAACACCAGACGGCTTTAAATAGTGGAGCAGACGGGCCGGCGGGGGGGAGAGGGGAGGCCCGGGTCCGCTCTGCGGACATTGGGGACAATGCAGCGCAGTACGGTGGCCCGTGTGTCCGTCGCGTTTAGGTCGACGTTATAGCGCGGTTCTTCTTGTGGCGTAGAACGGCGTTAGTGACGTTAATCTTGTATTGGTGCCGCGCTGCGCGTGGCAGACTGACGTAGACCTGGTTCTTATGGATTAGCACAACACATGTATAGGGATTATTTGACACTGAACCAGCTCCTGCACCAGATATTGCCATATTATGCCAATTAGGGGAAACTGAATGCATTGTAACATTGTTGTATGCAACGTCTTCCTGCTGTGCAGCACTATAAGTAACTGATGTCTTCCTATTAAATATAAATATAATTTCTGAATGCCACACACCTTCATTGATATATATAAAAGTAGGTTAAGTCCCAACTGGTAAACATTGTTTATACCAGATCTGTTCTTTTTGAGGGTCTTCTTTTTTACAAAGCACTAATTCCCCAATTTCCCCTTCTTTTTTTTTTATTAATTCTTCCTCATAGCCTAAACTGTACAAGTCTGTGATTGAGGATGTGATCAACGAGGTGCGAGAGCTGTTCCTGGACGAGGGCGTGGATGAGCAAGTGCTTCTCGAGCTGAAAACGGTAAGTGTCCTCTGCATTATTGTTGCTGTGTACACAACCACTGTGGGGGAAATATCGCTAGTGCAAGGACGTGTGGCGAGGCCTGTTTCATCCCCTAGTTCATTGCGTAGTAGGAACTTGTCATGGTGTTAGGAACTTGCTGGTTTCACAATTTTATCAGTAAGTCATTTGAGAATTTCCCCCACACAGTAGTAGTAATAATAATAATAATAATAATAATAATAAACTTCATTTATATAGCACCATTCATACAAGAAATGCAGTTCAAAGTGCTTTACAACAAAGATATTAAATGCACCAAGTGCTTTACAGAAGAGAATGCCATAAAACAGAAGTGCAGTTAAGAAAAATAAAACTTGGAACAGATAATATTTAAAATCAAATTGCAGATGGCTTATTAAAGAAATAAAAATTGAACAGAATGTAAGAAATGGCCATCATAAAATTAGCATATTTAAAATATAACAGAAGAAACAGTTAAGAAAAATAAAACTTGGACAGCTAAATTTAAATTTTTTTTTTAATTTCCTCCTTCGCCCTGATCCCTTCCTCTTCCTCTCTTTGTCTTTTTTCTACTTCCTCTTTCTCTCTTTGTCCTTTTTCTACTTCCTCAATTCTCCATTGTTCCTCCAGTCTCCTATTTTAATCTTCTACTCTGCTAATTCACGCTCTTCTTGTCTCCTCTCTTCCTTAGCCATTTCCTCCTTCAACCTGATCCTTTCCTCTTCCTCTTTTCATCTGTACTTCCTCAGTTTCATCTCTTCCTGAACTCTCTCTTCCTCCTCCCTCCTAATAATTTCCTCTTCCTCCCTTATAACCTTCACTTCTTCCTCTCGTTTCTTAAAATTAAATAGTAAAATTTAAAATAATGTTTAAAAGCAACTAAAAATCCTAATAGCTAATTAAAGGCTAAAGTGAAAAAATTAGTTTTAAGCTTGCTCTTAAAGATGTGTAGCGAGCTGGCTTCCCTGATATCTGTTGGCAGTGTGTTCCAAAGCTTTGGGGCATAGTTGATAAAGGCTGCATCCCTGATTTTCTTGCTGCTGTTTCTGGGAACATTCAATAATCCAGCAGCAGGTGATCGGAGTGTTCTTGAAGGCAAATAATTATCAAGGGAGTTGGAAATGTAGCTTGGGCCTAGCCCATTTATGGCTTCATATACAAGAAGGAGGACCTTAAAATCAATTCGAAATGTTACAGGAAGCCAGCGCAAAGCAGCTAAAGCTGGACTAATGTGCTCTCTCCTCTTAGTTCTGGTTAACAGCCGAGCTGCAC
>JAVQJF010080745.1:0-17959 GCA_036023855.1 Gadopsis marmoratus | reverse complement strand
CTCGTTTTGGACATTCCACCCTTTTCACATTTGTTTGGAGTTATTAATTAGGGATACAATAGAATTACTAATTAAGAAATAGTCAATACGAGAGTATCTTTTGTGAGGGGATGAGTTGTAGGAATATTCTTTATTCAATGAGTTCTTTGCTGTCCAACCATCACAAAGATTTTGAATGATGAGTGCCATGTTCTGTGGGTACTCCAGAGGCGTGATCTGTCTACTTTTGGACTGAGGATTGTAAAGTCTCCCATGAGTATGATCTCTGATTTAGAATTTGTCTCGAGTTTTAGATGTTCAGATGAAACTAGGGTTCATTCTGGCAAGAGGATTAAGGACGTTTTATACATTTTGCCGGTGACCCAATGCCCTGAATGTTCCAGGTCCAGTGTTACTTTTCATGTGATGAATAAATGGTAAATGCATATTAGGCGTATTTGGTTATGTGAAAGATGCACATTTAGCATTAAGTTCTAGTATCTGTCTTATAACGCAGTCCCATCTAGTGTCTAGTCCTCATTGTATCCACATGATACATGTATGGGACACAATGGTTTATGGTGTGTATGAAGCTCATTAAATGAGAACTCCATCGATTTTTACCCATAAAGGTCTGTTTACTAGTTGAGGCAGACCTATTACAGCCAAACAAGAATGTCAACATTGGGCAATTCTGCAATTTCTTTTACATCTAATGCCAATATTTTTAAAGTTGTATTGCAAACTAAACTATGGTTAAGGTATTGTTATGCTTAGACAGCAATAACATTTGGTTAAGGTCAGGGAAAGATTGGGGTTATGGTTAATAATGCAGCCAGATATAGGGCATCTTGTCAGGATTATCTTGACTTTGGCTTGAAGACTACTAATTTTCATCTGAAATTAGTGAAGGTATGAAGCTGGAAAGATATTGAGAGAGGCATTTAGCATGTGTGAGTGTCTAGCAAAATTTACTTTTTAAATTTCAATTTTGACCAATATTCTTTTGCCTGTCCTCTGCAAGGCCCCTCACTATATGGAAGTCCAATACTAAACTGCTTGACTAGCCGTTATATAGCCAGGGTAGTCATTGTAATTCAAACTGCTAATATTTGACATATTTCATAGTTCTGTTCTTGTTTCTGACCATAAACACAACAATCACTAACACTCAGTGACTGTGAGGGTTTGTAGCCCAGAAGTGTAACATAGTACATTGACAGTTGTATTAACACTGATCATATTTTAAAGGCAGTTTTCATTTTTCTGTTGTGTTGTTTTCTCTCCTGATATTAGCTCCATATAACCTCATCTGACAGTAGACTGGAAACATTGCTTTTATAATAAAAGTAGTGAAAGAAATGGTTTACAGTTAATCTCACTAGATGTCTCTGTGTGTGTGTGTGTGTGTGTGTGTGTGTGTGTGTGTGTGTGTGTGGTTAGTCTCAGATCTCAATGGGGGGGAGAGAGAAGAGAAGAGAAGAGAAGAGAAGAGGGAATGGAAGACGAGAGACACCTGAGACGTAGATATTTAGTGATGGAAGTGATGTGCAGTGACGTTAGAAAGCTTGGTTGACTCTAGCTGAATCTTCTGCCAGTAAGTTCCAAACCTCGAGCTGAGACCTTCAAAACCTTCTGGGTTCATGAGTTCGCCAACCAAGACCTACTTCCTTTCTCTCGTTGTATTTGTGTTCTACTCTCTTCAGGGATGCCTCTTTGTCTCAGGTCTGAGAGGAAGGACTATGATGGAACCTTCCAGGATAAACCCTGCATTACGGAGGGCAGGTATGCTGCGATAATGACACAGTAATCATGAGAAAACTATTACTCAAGACAACATTTTACAGTAATTGTCTTGGGGAAACAGCCATAAACAAGACTGTGAGTCTACAGCTATGCTAGCAGAATGTAAGACTGTACTTAGAGCTATTATAAATGTGTTGCGCTAACCTCAGCACGGCAACACGCTAACAATGACAATAGTGATGTTCAGCAGGTTTAATTTTTACCATGTTCACCACCTTAACACCAAGCAGCCCCCAGCAGCAGCCACAGCTGTGACCCCACCACCTCCATTTTTAAACTCTTCTTTCTCTTCGGCTTCATGAAAATAACTGGCGGTTTTCTTTCTGCTTTCGGGTTGTTACATTTTGTGTGTGTGAAATGTAAAGAATACATGGACCATAAAAACGTTACTTTTTCTTTTTAACTAGATTAATTCATCTTGGCTCAGTCACAGAGTCAATCATGTCTGTCCCACATCAAAATGTTTTCTCCAGGGTTCGTTATAATAATCGCAATATTTGGCCTAAATGTCCTGTCCATCTCAACATTTAATCGACAGCTTCTCTGGATGTCCCATTTCAGGGATAAAGCCATTTTTCTGCTTATTTCCATTTAGACATACAGTAAATCATTGACAGCAGAAATAGATTGGGTGTAAAATATCATGTTAATAACATGTTTCATGTTGTGCTGTTGTCTCTTCACTGGGATCATTCCATAAACCCCCCATGCTTTGTTATACTACATTATACAGTACTATACTATGCACTACTCACTAAGCCATGTTGTGCCATGCTATAATATACCATGGTGTACCATAACATTCAATGCAATACTATACTACACTATACTGTACTATGATATGTCATGCGCTATGTTACGCTGCGCTCGTTCAGGCCATAACAAATAAGGGAGGTCCACACAGTAACAATTAATTTTACAAGTCATAAATTAAAGATAACTCAAAATATGCTGACTTCCAGCAGGTGAGGCCTATCCTGCAACGAGGTGGGAGGGGCTAATCCATCAGGAAGGACCCGAAAGAGGGAAGCAGGGGCAGGCCAAAACAACATGCACTGTCATATGATCCAGGGCTGTCACATGTGCTATGCTAGATCATTATATTCTATACTATGCACTGGTATGATATATGCCATGCTGCTACTATAGTATGCTATGCTATTCTGTACTATGCTACACTATGCTTTATGGAATGCCAAACTAAACTACACTTACAATATCTACACATGGCGAGTATAGTCTGATTAGGATATGGTCAAACTACTAAATTACTTGTTTGAGGTTAGGAAACAATAAAGGTCAGAGATAAACAAATGGACTTCACTTATATAGCACGTTTTCAACCTTATTGGTTCCCAGAAGGATTGGTCTCATTCACCCCTTCACACACTGATGGCGATGTAGCTGCCATACTGGCCTCCATCGGGGGCAACCCAGGGTTCAGTGTCTTGACATGTGAACAGATCGAACTGCCAACTCTGGGATTAACGGATGACCTGCTCTACCTCCTGAGCCATAATTGTAGGCAGGTTGTGAATTCCTGGATAGATATTGTATTAATTCCTATTGAGACTGGGCTGACTAAACTTCTGTATATATCGTTAGGCTGCAGGCCAACAAGTTGTTCCATCAGCTGGATAGAAATGAAAGTCACAGCTGGAGCACAAATGAAACCTGATGTTTACTGTCATCATGGACACACAGAGGCCACCACAGCATTCAGAGAGGTGCTGGGAAGGGATTTTTAACAGCAGGTTGGAGAGGAGATATCCATTAGACAGCAGAGAACGCTGCAGAGGAAACTGAGCATAAACATCTGTTTAGAATGCTAGATTCACATGTGAAGTGGGTGTGTACTTTTACTTACTTTTTATATTGTTTAACCAAAGATCTATGACTGACCTGCCTGCATCTCTGCTGTCCTGGCAGCAGACAGCCGAGCAACCCGCAGTCTGTCCTCTTCAGTGGCAGAACCAGCTCCTGCTCTTCCTCTCCCCCTACCATGGACTCTGTCCCTTCCCCTGCCCTGCACTCCATCTGCACCTCTGCCTCTCCACCTTCCCCCTCTAGCCTCACTGTCACTGCTTTCTTCCGGAAGAGCTGCAGAAACCTGAAATGAAAGAAAATGAAAATGTATAAAATGGGTAGTTTTATTGTGGTGCCTTCCATATTTGAGGAATGCTGACTGACAGTACTGAGTCTCTCGGTGAAAGCTAGACAAATGGCTCTAGACAATGCTAACTTTGCTGATCTTAACGGCCACTGGTGTCACTAAAAATGACGACTTTCTGAAAACTCCACGCAGTACCTTTAAGATCCAAATTCAAGTTAATACAACACACAGTACTTTAACAATTATTACACATGTGTCAAATGGTCGTCTTTCTTCTATTAAAGTAACAGCTGTATTATACCAATGTTAGAGTTAAAGATACACCCACAATCACCCCAAACCCCCAGATGTTCCCTTAGAATCTGAAGTTTCTGACTGGCAGTTCAACAGGCCTCCTGTTACAAGGTGTTTGTGGAGCGGTTGGGGTAGATAAGATTAAAAAGGTTACAGAGATGTCATGAGAAGCCGTGTGGTCTATAGTATCTACGAGAAGAGTGGTGTACAGGAATGAAAAGTTTACACATATCAGCTAAGGAAAAAGCAGGTAAATAGACAAAGTGAAAAGATGTTTAGCCCTGACAACACTAACCCGTCATCTCTGACAAAGGACTCCTGTGAAAGACTCCTCTATATGATAAGGCTGCAAAGCAAAAGAAGGAAGCATGTGTCAGTGGAGCATCTTTCTTCAAACTATTTGTGCTTAGAGTGGTTGAAAATGGCCTGTAATGTTGTTGAATCTGTAGCAGCTGATTTAGATCAGACTACAGGAAATGCACCTACTGAAACCTCTCGTGTCATTATCCAACATCAGATCGTCAAAGCAATGCACTGCAGCTTTTCCAGTACGACACCTTTCGTCGACACGCCAGATTGTTCACCGAGCCAGCAGTTGTGAACGAGTGGAAAGCATCAAAGGATGTGATGCTACACAACTGCTCAGTGGAGAAGACAATGTGAGAGTTGGTGGAGACATGTGGGCTGACTGTCCAGGTGTTTATGTGTTATTGAAATTGTGAAGTTTGGACAGGTGTTTGAGTCTGTATGAAGGTGACAGACACTTCAATCAGTAAGGAGCCTGGCATTGTTGGATGCATTTGGTGTGACTCTGGATTGCGTTGCCTCTGACTGTCATCATTTCTCACCACCATTTCTATGACAATCCACACACATAGCAGCTGTTACTACAAATTCAGTATGATTGCACATATCGCCTGAGAGCCGTATGAGAAACACTCTGTGTCACAGTGTAGTGCAGTGATTTAAAAATCGTATGATTTCGATTTCGATATCCTGCACGGCAACAGATGCTTGCAGTCCTTCTTTGGGTTAACTTTCACTAAAAAGAAATGTATTGAACCTGCATTCGTAGGAATTTCAAAGAAACTCACTAAGGACTGTGACAAACTACAGAAGTGGATGCATAGTGTCAAAACCCTCATCTACTGGACTGCAGCAGCATCAACCAGCGACTGGAGAGAGAGGGGCGAAATGGATCTCCATCCTGAACCTGTGCAGGGTATCCACACAAGGTCCTACATCCACTGCACCAAACCAGGGTCAAGAGTAAATAGCTGGCAGCAGCTGTGTTGGTCAAATACAGGTCAAAACTTTATCACACGAATCCTCTTCTTATAATTATAGATCACAAATATTCTATAAAGAATTAGTCATCACACCTACTCTCAATTAATTAGGTTTAAATGAAATACTGTCATTACTAAGTAGTACTGTATTATGATGTCAAATAAAGATGTTTTCCCCCCTTTTAGCCTTCTAGAAGCTGGAGAAGGTTCTGACAAACAAGAGGATCTTGAAGGATTTTGGTCCTACAAACGTTTCCAACTGTAATTCCGTATACATTGTAAACATGTGTACACTCTGCATACAAGCACCACAAAACCCTCACAGTTATCTCTAGAATTTATTCTGCTTCCTGTCGCTTCTCTCCTTTGTCATGGTGCCCACAATCGGGATTCATGTGAATGGAATTGGGCCTTCTGGAAGACCACGTCCACATCGTGGTTCATGCTACTCATCTCTGCTTCCTGTTCCAGTTCATGAGTCGCCGGTCAACCCAGGTTTGATTGTTATAGCTGCAAGTTAAATATTATCAGCTCAAAGATCATGGGTCGGTCATTGAAGTGGCCTTGAAGTGGAATCAGGATGCTGCCTCTGTGAATGTTGCTGGGCGGGAAGGTCTTGCTTGCTTGCATGAATTTGAAGGAAATGCGAAATGCTTGTTGCTACACATAATCTCATACCTCAAATAGCATATTTCCTCTGTATCAAGATACCGCACCTGGGTATATTGCCAAAATGTTCATCTATACGCGTTCAGCACGCCTGCTGATCCCTCTGCATGCAGTTGACAAGGTCATGAAAGCTTGCACGAATTCCTGGGAAATGTGACATGCTTGTCGCTAAACATAACTACTCACACTTGCACGCGTAATAACTTTAACAATTTCCTATTTAGAGCCATTTGTATCAAGGTTCGGCACCAATGCATCTTGCCTAAAATGTCAATATACCCAATCAACCGCTGAGCTCAGGCAACATGTTTCCCATCAGAATTTCATCCCCTACATTGATACCCTCTCAACTGGCACTCAACTCAGATTCAAGGTGCGGCTCTGCTTATACATACAGGTCATCATTGAGCTTAAGAGGTGCTGGTAGGTGTATTGTAGAAATTTGGACAAAGCCAGGCTAGCTATTTCCCCCTGCTTCCAGTCTGTATCTCAGTTAAATCTCAATTTTCACATAAATAATCTTTCTCTGTCTACTGTTTATCGCTACAATAAAAGCATCCTGGTACTGAACTGAATCTGGGTTGGTTTACCAGTCAATTACAGCCACCTCTTCTTTTTCTTCTCTTTTTCACATCCCACCACCCAGTTTTCCTGCTGTAGCTTTGCCCAGTATAGAAATGCACTTCTGTTTGAGAAAATCAATTTGGAGATACTCCATCCCAGAGAGAGTTATTTCTACCATTTATCATTGATGCAGCTAGCATGAGAGGGCAATAAAGGAATCAAACCACAAGACGGAGTGTAGGTTTTAGATAACTGCAAATAAAAAAGTGAGAGCACATTTTTGATTGGTAGCAGTTATAATATTGCAGAAATTGAAATTTGTAAATGTTTTTCTAAGTGTTCCCAGGGAAAATAATATACTGCTGAGAGCTGCTACTTTATCCCTTTACTGCGTCCTACGTACCGTTTCACACTGCCCACCTCTTCACCCTACAGTCTTCCTGGTGAGTAGATTAGGAACCAGACCCGAGCTTTCATTTCCCTTCTCTGCGGGAGCTTTGAGGAGCCGAGTCGCCTCTGCAGAGAACAATCAAGGTTTTACTCAGTGATTAAATAAATAAAAAAGTATCTGTCTCACACACACACACACACACACACACACACACACAGGGCTAAAAAAAACTAAACTTTAAGATAAGAAAACATTTGACAAGGTTAAAAACAATATAATCTAGTTAGATGTTGAAATGTGAAAGCAGGGTCAATGAAATTAGAAATAAGAGAATATGGATAGAGAGATGCTAGTTATACATGTGAGATTAAACAAGTATGCCTATAAAAGCTGTTTAAAACTGTTTTGCCTCCCTGACATCTCCAGGTGGGATGTTCTAATGTTTGGGGCCATACTCGATGAAAGCCACATTCACAGCTTTCCTTCTGGGCCAGGGGGTCGATATATCAAACAGGTGAAAAAAGTGGACGGTGTGATATAAAATAAATATCCCCATTAAAGGGGAACTGCTTGGACTTTACAAGCTGTTTGGGAGAACTACTACTTATGTGAAAAAGTTGTATGTATTTAATATCATTTTGAATTCTTTAAGTTAATTTTGTTTGTAAGATGGAAAGAGAAAGCAAGGTAGACTTTTTTTGTTATCTTTTTGTGAATGTACCAGCTGCTTTCCGGATCTGGTTCGTGGAAGGGTTGAGTGTTTTCCCATGGTTTAACAGTTATTTATTTCTGTGACCAAATCAGTCTTCGCCCTGGAAACTGCGGATAATACATGTTCTAATTCTCTTTTATAAGCATTAGCTTGTAATGCTTTAGAACAATTTCTATATAAAATAACACTTTCAACTCAAGTTGAAAAAAACACAGTGTCAGCCAGGAAGCATAATTTTCACCTCTGTTGCTTTTCCAACATGGATGTATGAGAACTGGATGCAGCATCAGAGTTGGGGCTCCGTTGGTCCTATGAAAGTTGCTCATTAGCACACGAAGCCTAAATATTTTCAACCTCCTGGATATAAAATGACCCAGATCTTCTGCATAGCTTCCGCATTGTGCGGCCCATAGAGCAAGCGCGCTAGCACTTCCTTTAGCCCCGCCTCCCAACCGATCGGCTTGTCTCATGGCAGTAACTTTTTGACTTTGGATTTGGCTATTTATGCATTTTACAACTTTTAGGACATAATGATTTAAATAAGGGATAATTAAGTGTTCGTACTGACTAGTCATTGTACCTCAGACAAAATTATCCGCTGATTCACCGACGTCTCTTTCACAATGCAGGTCTATGGGAAAACGTTTTCTAGGGCCAGTATGCATCAAGTGACAGACCCGGAAGTTGTAATTACACGATTTGGCCACTATGTCAAATTTGCTTCAAAGCCCAGCACACTTTCTGGGGGCTTGTTTTCCAAGTTATACAGTATTTTGAGCCTTCTTTGTCCCATTCTTATGTGCCCGCCCAAAATGGGCTCTATAGTGCTCCCTGTGGCCAGAGGACATAAAACACCCCCTACAACTGAGTTTGGTGAGAAAAGCAGGTGTAGAGGGTGTTTTCCTCCTGGGGGCTGCATTTAGCAAATTCCATACTCGAAACAAACATGCGACACTAAGGTGAGACGTATTCTTCATCAGAAGTGTTTTCAGACAGTATGTTTCAGTTTCACAACAGTAAAGACTTCAAGGATAAAGACTAATGGGTTGGTTTGGCAAATGCATATGTGGTTAGGTTTCACTATTGGTGTTAGATATACGTTAGCTCAGACTGAAATGTGCTGATGCTGATCTGATTTCGTTTTAAGGTTCAGGTTAGAATTAGGATCAGGTCAGGGTAAGGGTTAGGCGTGTAGTTGCGACGGTTAGGGTAGGGTTAGGTGCTTGGGAATGCATTATGTCAATGGAAGTTCTTACAAATATAGAAGTACAGGGTGTGTGTGTGTGTGTCAGCAGAGTGGACCTCAGTCCCAGCCCATTAGAGCAGCTATCAACCTCAACAGTAACAGATGGCGCTGACGGCCCAATTCAGCCCATTTGTTACTGAGAGAAATAAACAGATAAATAAAGAAACATCACTTCGCTGATGCCTGTGAGACCAAAACAATGTTTAAAGGTGTTCAGGGGCTACTTGGAGGTGTGTGTGATTGTGCATGTGTATTTGTGTGGGCAGCGGGAAAATGGCTAGATGGTGCGTCTAAAGCCCAGAGCAGACATCCAAAATGTAGCCTCATGATTATAGTGAACTGAGCAGCAGAGAAGCTGTAATGGAGGCAGCCATATGAGATTTATCACCTTCTGTTTAAAGTGATCACAGTCAATTTTTTACAATCTTTAGCTCATTTTTAATGTCAGCATGTGGGAAACATGGTGTGCAACTGCTCTCTGCTGCGAGCGCCTAAAAGCCTGTTGTCACGCTCAACAGCAGTTTTGCTTAGTGGTGATGGCTTGATGTTTTGGATCAAAAGCATCTTAAACTGAGTCGTTGTGGGGTACATTTGGAGTTCCATTTATACTTCTCCAGCAGGCTTCAAAAGACGCATTTCCACCAAACACTATCAATATAGTATCCTTAAACCCCTACCAACAACAGATCTCCGCACAACATTCGGGTGTATTCCTAAACTAAAAGCAGAGATACAGTGGCATCCGAACACAGTGACAAAACACCATCATCATATGAATCTAATGAGGGAGTAGGGTGCAGGAGCGCAATGTTCTCGGACATGCAGTTTGGATAAGACAGCCTACATGAGCAAATTTGGATTAGCCCGGTACATCTCAAACCAGCTGGGTGTGGATGCGAACAAGGCCACATTTGTTTTAATGTTCGACAACAGCCTCAACCTGACCAC
Source organism: Gadopsis marmoratus (assembly GCA_036023855.1). Classification (NCBI taxonomy): domain Eukaryota; kingdom Metazoa; phylum Chordata; class Actinopteri; order Centrarchiformes; family Percichthyidae; genus Gadopsis; species Gadopsis marmoratus. The sequence goes on along the minus strand of JAVQJF010080745.1, from coordinate 7,948 downwards.
GAAATCAAAAGAACACGATCTGCATGCCCAGATACGTGGGACCGCAGTTCATGGAACATGGAACAGCACAGGATGTACTAATTACCAAATTAAATGTGCAAGGGAAGTGCTTTAAAGAAAAACTGGCAGAATTAGAAAGGATGGAGGCAGAATTGATGGAAGCCTGCAAATCCATGCCATAGCTGATATCATGTTGTTGTTTTCGATTTATTCAGCTCTAGAAAGTAAAAAAAAACCCAAAACCTTAACATTTGAAGTATATGATCAATTTATTTTACTGGACCAAAAAGGCCATGCTTTATGTTAAAATGAACATTTGGGCAAAATGATCCATAACCCTAAGTAATTGATGTTTTTTTCTTCACTTTTGGTTATAGTAAATTTGGTCTTAAATTTCACTTTGAGTGGCATTAAAAAAGTCATAAAAAGGCTTAAATCTAACTTGCCTTCAGCTGTAGGAACCCTGTGGTAGCTCTAGTTTGAGAAACATGAAGTTAGTGACCATAGTCAAATGCATCCCTAGAGCCAGAGCAGGCGATGTTGAATCCTATTTGAAACTGCTGGATAAGCCTAAATATGCTAAAATTGTTGTTCACGTCGGCAGTAATGACACCCGATTACACCAATCGGAGGTCACGAAAATGAATCTTGAGTCGGTGTGTACTAAATGTGTACCAAATCTTACTAGTGATGACATGTATAGGTGCATATCATCATTCAGCTGGTTGCTGAAGTGGTGTCCTGCTAATGATTCGGGCTTTGTAGATAATTGGCGGACTTTCTGGAGAAGACCTGGTCTGATTTGGAAAGATGGCATTCATCCCACTTTAGGATATCTGGAAAACTTGCTGAGTTTATTAGTGGCCCTAAGCCATGACAGCTCAGAGTTGAGACCAGGAGGCAATTATTGGACAATTATTTAATAACTTTTGAATTCTATTACTGGACTACACATTGTTAGGCAGACATTCCTACACTAGATGTTTATTTCATAGTGCTGTGGCTACATTCAAGGAAGTGATTCATCAACATTTAATTCAGTGCCACATCTCAATATAACAGAGGACTTTTATGCTGACTTTAGTCCCTCCCAAATTGATCATCAGGTTGATAGTGCTGCAGGCTCACTGCGAATGACACTTGACTCTATTGCCCCTTTAAAAAAGGATATAATAAAACAAAGGAGGTTAGCGCCATGGTATAATCCCCAAACTAGCAAATTAAAGCAACTGAAAAGGAAATGGTGTTCCAATCTGGAAGAATCACGTTCAGTCTGGCAAGATAGTCTTTAAATTATTTATAGGACGGCCCTCCATAATGCCAGAGCAGGTTACTGCTAATCATTAAGAGGAAAATAAGAACAACCCCAGGTTTCTGTTCAGCACTGCAGCCAGGCTGACAGTTACAGCTGTACTGAGTCATGTATTCCTGTAGATCTCAGCTGTAATGACTTCATGAGCTTCTTTAATGATAAAATTCTAACTATTAGAGACAAAATTCAGCGCCTCCTGCCCTCAACTGGTTCTGACTTGTCTTTAAACACAAATCTTGGAAAGAACTGTAAAACCTGATATACATTTAGACTGCTTTTCTCTCATCAACCTTCATCAGCTAACTCCAATCCTGAGCCTGTGGAGCTGTCACGTGAGAAAAACTCATACATTATTTTTGTTGTGCAATGCGAATTAATTAAAAGTGAACAAATTACTCTCTGAGACGACTAGTTCCTACTAGTTCATATCAAAAGAGCAATTCAATGAACGATACGCTCATGAACGACACATCACTATTGTACATTAATCCAGATTCAAAAGCCCCTCAGAAATTCACTACATGAATAAATACAAATGCAGATGACAAGTTCAAGACGAGAAAAGGCTAAGTCTTATGGAGTTGTGTGTAAAAATAAATAAATAAAATCTGGACCAAAACAAACAACCTTCCCTTCACCTGTGGCAGAGTCTCATATTTTAAAGGAGAGAAAGCTGCAGACAAGGTTAAACAAAGCTGCAGTGTTAGAGAAAGTTGGGCTGTTTATTCTGGAGTGACTCTGAAGGTTAATTACAACTCTAACCTTTCCACCTTCCTCTTCCACCTCCCCTTATTTCCCCCCTCATCTTCCTCCCACTCACTTCATTTCATCTTGCTGACTTTGAAGCCATGCAGGAATAGCAGGAATCAGGACAGCCCTCTTCTACACGTCCCCTATCGAATTACTTTGTGCTTTCCATCTTCCTCAGATATCCAACTTCTATCCCTTCACCACCAGCACCTCCTCTTCCTCTTCCTCCAGTCCAGCCATTTGCAATCTCTCCATCCCTTTATTTGTCATTTGTTTGTTTACCTCCTCTTTTCTCTCCTGGCCAGGCTGACTCATTCTCCCAGAGAGCAATAACATCCGTCTATATGTGTGTGTGTGTGTGTGTGTGTGTGTGTATGTACCATGAATTAGTCACAATGCTTTTTATTACTTCATCTCAGCACAGCTCTAAAGTGCTGCAATTACTGCACTTTTCAGTAGGAATCTCAGCCTCTCCTCCCTCCTGTGTCAGAAGACAATTGGCAGCATTGTGAGAAACTCTCACATCTTTTCTTTTTGTGGATGGACACCAACTAACTTACACTTACACTTAGGGACAGTTTTGAAATGGCCTGGTAGACTCTACTTAGGGAATGGGAGGCAGGTGGGTGTGGGGATCAGGTGACAGGAACTGGGAACACACTGAGAGCTACGACTGGTTGAGAGGATCACAGGTGTGAATGATCAAATGAATGATGGCTGAATTCCATTTAGCTGCTTCGGATTCCGGGTCCTGGTATCGTGTGCCTGCTGTTCTATCACTACTGTTATGTGAATATACAGTAAGGAGTTGGTTCATTGAGATAAACAGTTAGGGGCATTAAGTCTCCAGTTCGATTAAACCATTGCAGAAGGGGGCACTTCAACTCTAAACGATGGAAGCTATGTGGAAAACATGATTGAAATATGACATTTATGTCACCATTTTTCATCTCTCCGCTGGAGCAAAACATTCAGTGGACCTTTACATGACACACCTCATGTATGTGGTAAGTCTTTTTCACTTTGCTTTTATCCATACAACAACCTTTCCACCACATCCAAAGCATAAACATTTTCTGTGACACTTTTACTTTTTTATTTTATTTCCAGTGCTCCACAAAGGTTTTTTCTTTTATGCACAGATTAAAAGTGCGCATAAAAGCAGGTGGACGGAGACACACTTCATGGCTTACTGGGACACTTGAATGAAACATTGTTAATGTTTTTAGCAACACCCGTGTTCCTTCCTATGTCAAGTTGACAGCTGAGTTAGTTAGCCTGCAGACAAAAGGTTGTAAAGTGCAGTTCAATGACTGCCGGCCCTGTCCATGGTGCTGAATCAGTGGGGGATTGGGTCTCTTTCTGGTCTTGCACCAAATGACATTTCAAGCGATTTTACTGTCACGGACGAATTTACAATGTCGGAATAAAATGAGACTTTTACTTCAGTTGGTGGATGCCCCCGTCACCTGCCTGGTGGTGGACAAACTCTTTTAATGTCACATACAGTTTCACACATTCCAAATGTACTGAAACCTTCCAGCTGCTGAACTGCAAGGCCAACCAGCTGAAAGCACTGCTACTTGTCTAAGCTCTATATGAACTAGCAAAATGACGACATGATGGCAACCATATCCTTGATTCTCCAATAACTGACATCCAGCTGCCCTCCCTCTCTGTCTCCTCCACTCCCCGATCTGGTCTTGAGAGATTGATTCCAGTGCAGAATGGTGTGACTGCTGCAGAATTAAGTATATGAAATATTCTTGTTAAAACTCTCCCATAGCAGATGAGAGTCCACTCCCCTCGTCCAAATGCACAGAGCCCCTTGTGCTCAGGCGGTCAGGAAGCCTGTGTGTACATGATAGAAAGGAGTCATTAGGTATTCTGATAGCAAAATATTGTTTGCTGTTTTGTGCTCTCTTTTCTTTTGATGGGAAAATGAGACATCCTGGCATGCAGACTAGTAGCTGTATTGTCAGTTCTGCCAGATTTTTTGGCAACCTAAAATTGACCAGACTGTGGACAAATACAGCTATTGTTCATTCATTGTTGATCCAATACTGTTGAAAAGACCCCAAAAATGAAGAATGAGTGCACATAGCTGCACTTTAAACTCATTGTAATTATGTAATTTCTCATCTAAAGTGATATGGACTCATAACATCAAACAGTAAATTGCACTGAAAAGGTATCATTATTGTCACAGTTGGCATCTCTATTGTTCCAGTTAGACTGATGTTTATTGAGATAAAAAAATAATAATAGGAAAAAAGAACATATAAAATCTTGCTGGGATGAATAGAGTTTTCTGAAAGCCACGGAAGCCATAAATCCTCCACCTCTGCTTATCTCCATGTCATCTGAAGGGATTGGGGCCTGACAATCTGCTTATATTGTGCATCCTCATTAAACAGAGACAGAATTTGCAAGATCACAATAACAAAATCCACTTTCAGTTAATCTGCCTTTTCAGTTAAAACGTCACATGGATGGAATGCTTTACCAGTCCACATCAGGGAACTCATCAATTACAGGTCCTTTACTAGACAGTATACATGGCGTATAAGCCACAAAATCTGTCAGCACCGTGCCACCTGACATACCTTACATGAAGATTATTGTTTTAAACTTTTTTCTTGAGTTTAGATTGGCTGCCATCTTCACACCTGGCCAGGGTCTATGGATGAAAACTAGCCTTCTCCTCCTCCTAATTCTGGCAGCTTTACAGTGATGATTATTAACATGCACTGTGCCTGAGAAATAAACTGAATATTAATATCCAGCTGCATACATACATGTATGTACTAATATAGTGGCCTCACAACAAGAATAAGGTCAATTTGGTCCCTCAGTCATGCTCAAAGTTAAAATTCACATAGCTAAAACAAGGTCAAATCAGTTGAAAGGTAATGGGTAAAAGTATGCTTTAAGTACTTTAATAGATTTCAGATAATAGAATATGCTCACTTCTTTTCACACTATGTGCCATTCTGTGCGTTGTACTTTGGTCTGTGGATTATTCTGGGTGACCAGCTTATCCAGAGTTACCTTGCAAGGCAGCTGGATTCACGAGATCATGAAAGAGTCCAACTTGCAGGCTTCAAGTTATGTGCTGTGTTTCGGACCAATCAGTGTCTTATGAAAAACTATTGCAAGCTACAGCTGTGGGTTAGGTGTGACGACAGCAAAAAACAACTCATTTGAAAACAACAATGGCGGCTCCTAAGAGGTTAGATGCTGCTATAGCATCAGTTCTATCAGAACTGGAGAGTATTTCTTCATTGACAGAAGAGCAAAGACCGGCACTGAAGGCTTTTCTCCATGGTAAAGATGTTTTCTCTCTTCTCCCGACTGACTCCAGCTCTCCTACTACATCATATGGTTCATTGATCTGATTGGTTGAAGTTGGCTGTGATAGACAGATGGTTCATCCAATCCAATATTTTTCCAAACAGACCCCATTCACACTTAAGTCACTTCACGTGTTTTGGGTGGAAGAGGAAAGCGGATAGTTATCTGGGCCCATATTTATTAAGTGTCAGTTAACTTAAAGTGGCCAGTTTTTCCTTTCATGTGTTACGTTAAATTCAAATCACAGCGCTAATTGGATATGGAGACTCTTTACCTCTTTCATTGAGAAATTAATTACCCTTTCCTGATTCCACTGTTCACATGGCCACTGGGTCACGAAACAGTCCCAGCCAGGACTCAAGGATGGAAAGTTAATTGACAACTGACCAATGTATGTGCCTTGCACCGACCCAGCACTGGCCCTTTTAAGTACCAGTATGTCAGGCTCAGGATGACCCCTGGATCAAGTACTCATGCAGGGAACAAAGGAACCAAGGAACTAACTTTGCAATGCAAAATATAATGTACACCATTTGATAGTCGATGTTAAATTGACCATATAGGAAATCTGTGAAGCTTTAGGTCAACATGCTTCTTTTGATACAGGAAAAATAGAAACTGAACCAACAGGAACAATTCAATTAATTAATTAATTATCCATAATGCTGCTTTTGTTTGTTAAATTAATATACATTTACATAACAAATGAATGGATCATAGCTTGCAATAAGACAAAATGTAAGCTGGAATGCCAAATCTCACATCCCCTCAGGGTGCATGTGTGTCTTGTACGTATGCCTGTTTGGGGGCTGTTGTCGCTGTCCCTTCTTATTCAACCAGTTACTATCAAAATAGCTACAAATGTAGTGACGTGATACACATCTTCCCTGATGACCATAAGCCACACCAAATATTTGTGAAAGCAGATGCTCAACACAGCATCAGCATATAGTGACGACCACAATTATTTATTTGAAAGAGAATGAATAAGAAACAAGTGTGCTTGCAGTCTGCACATTGCTGCTTGTGGCTATTTTTCAAACCGTTTTGTTTTTGAGAGTAGTTGTACCATTAATATGGAAAGTGTTACCACACCACACTGCTGCTGTTCCCTTTCCCAGAAATCCTTCATTTCCAGGCTGTGGTCTTGAGCTAATGCCAGAGCCTAGAGGACACTCTCCTTCTCTGTTCTCCGGCCCTGGAGACACACTGCTCTCATGCTGCTGTGGATCTGTCACTGAATGTCTGCACTGGCTGTTTTTGTGGACTCTCAGTTCAGTTGTCTGCTTCCATATCTACAAATGCATGATGTGTGTCGTAGTGTGTGTTGCTCTGCTTCTGTCAAGTGATAGTTCCAAATGGTTATGTTATCCTGTGGTTTATGCCTGTGTGTGTGTGTTTGTGGTTTCCTTCTCAGGCCCTGGGGGATCAGTTAGCAGGTGACTAGCTCTGACTGTATCAACTGTCCTTCCACTGCAAAACATTGGACGTCAGCTTCATTGGGGTGGAGTTGGTGTAGCACCCACAGTATGCTAAATTATACATGAAATTAACTGTGAATAGCATACAAACAGCAGTAGACCAGGCTCAGACGGGTGAACACTGAGTGCATGTTTGAATCTGTGTGACAATTTGCGTGCAGGATTTTGCGTGTGAGCACGTGTGTGGTGATTTGTGGGTATTCATCTACACTCTGTGTTGGCTGGGTGTGATGTCAGTAACCCTCTTGCACTCACCTGGTTTTCTGTATAGTTCACAGTTAATAGTTGTATCCCGTTTTGTTTTATTTGTAGGTTAGTTGGCAGTGTTTGCCTTTGTGTTACCCCTTCTCTGTGAACCAGCGTGCAGTCACCATACCCAGCAGATACCCATCACAGGTAGATATCTCACTTGGAATAATGGATGTTGCTCTGATATGAAATGAAAAAAAGAAGCGCTGTAAGCACCAGTAATGGGGATTTGATTGAGAGCTTGCCTCAGGCCTGGTGGATGGGATAAGCTACAAACACAGCTTCCCCTGTGTTGCTGTTGTTGTTGTTGTAGCGCTGCGTCTCAGGCATCAACAGTCATTAGCTGTTTAGCCCCGGGGCTGCCTCAGGATGAGGGTGATAAAATATGAGAAGTGTTGGAGAGGTATGGAATCAAACAAAACAAATGTGTCTCTTTGAAACTGGCAGCTGAGATGAGGGACAAGACGGAGAATTGCAGTTTTATTCCTGCCAATAAGATGCGTACGTAAATCTGATTCAGCTGGATTACATTTGTGCCTGACGATAAAAGTCTAAAGATTTTAATTTTGCAAACACTTTATTTCCCCCAGGAACTTACCTGGAAAAAACTATGGAACTTGGAAGTATTTCAAATTTTCAGAAAATAATGGTAAATGGACTCTTTCTTATAGAGCGCTTTTCAGCCGAACCGGTTCCCAAAGCACTGTAACAGTAATCTAAGTTAGAACAGTAGTCTAATTCACCAGTGTGTGGTAATCTCTATGTGTGCATTAAAGGGATCAATGGTAAGATGTACGGTAAC